>JAXGGA010004202.1:0-91447 GCA_038373865.1 Uloborus plumipes | reverse complement strand
AGTATTCAGAGGTCGAAATTAGTATTAGTGAGTTAGGTGCCAATGGCACCTGATATTTTTTTCTTAGTTGCCAAAATAATTTCCTTGGTTGCAATGTCCAAATTACGTTGATTAGGTGCATAAATTTTGTTAAGATTTACATAAATTATATAATAAGCTTGAAAATTTGAATTTTAAAGATCTCAAATGCAAATGTGACTATTACTGTAATAGAATTAAATGAAAAGAATACCCCTAAACACCCCCCCCCCCAAATATCCCTCTATTTCTCTCTCAAAAAGGAAAAAAAAAGAATAATTATATTTTTTTTGCTAATAAACTTGGTTGTATTTTGCCTTTTATCTGCAGTCTTCTTTTTCAAAAATTTTCTACACTGGGTTCGGGCTTTATATCACTATGTAGTTTTTTTTCTTTGATGTTGAATTATTCTTTGAGGATCAATTGTTATTTTTTTTACAAATCTAATAAACATGTTAACTTATTTTTTCACTTGAAACACTCAGAATGGCATTCAGAGGTGGAGGGAAGGGGTAAAAACAGATTTTTGATAAAATGTTTTTATATTTTTATTTTTCTTCATATTCTGATACAAATTTTCAAGTACTGTTGAGCTAAAAATATAGAACTGTGGATAAATAAATGCTCAACATAAAAAAGATTAAAGAATACATGACAGCAGAAGTTTTGGACTACAAGAACCAATTTTAATTCCAACTTTTTTTACTTTTTTTACGGAGCGGGGGGGGGGGGGGGGGGTTAAAAGACAAGGGGTGCAAAAAAATATCCTTGTATTTTAGTTGAATAGGCTTTGCACAACATAAAATTTAAGAAATTATCAGAAGAGGTACAACCGAGAAACAGATGAAAAAAGATTGCTGCACACCTGCAATGTGCTAAGCCTTTTTCCCACGTGCATGGGAAATCGGACAAAAACGAATTAATCTGCAGCGTTTTTCGTAGAATTGTCATTAATTATTGCACTCAAACAGTAAAAAAAAAAATCTCAGAAACATCGATTACGGCGATTTAATTAAAAATTGCGTAAGAAAATCAGCTTAAGCGTTAAAAAAAGTCAAACTGCAAAACACGTCAAAGGCATTATGTATATCAATATGCGAGAGATGAGGCTTTCATTTAGCAGTTTAAACTTCCAAAAAAGCTTAAACAGTTGCAGATTTTTTTGTTTTGTATGTGTTTGCCAAACCTTTGTCTCTCACCTGCCGCTCTGTGTTGACATGAAGTGATGAGTGAATCTCCATCAACTAGTGCAGAACAGCGATTTCCAGGAGAGGGTGGGGAAGATAGGATTAAGGGGAAACAGGTGCAAAGGAACAAAAGGCACAGCATGTGCTGGTGATGTCTTTGGGGGGAGGAAAGAGGAGATACTGGTCATCAGTGGCGGATCATAGGATTTTGAGGCCCCAAGCGCAACCTGATCCGGGGGCCCTACTATTGACGCTACTACCAATGTGATAGTTTACTAATACGAACGATGCAGATGTGCATGAACGACCCACAAAGATTTACGGGATTTTAAACTTTTTAAAGATGTTTAGTGGAGTAGATCCTTTCGAAAATTGACTTTTTTTTTTTTTAAGTTTCACAAAATTGAATGCCGGATGGAAGGTCCAAAACCAAAAGGTCCACGAACAGAAGATCCATTGGACCTTATGTCTGGCGGACCTTCTGTCTCTCGGATCTTCTATCCCGCGGACCTTTTGGATGTGGATCTTCTGTTCGTGGACCTTTTGGTTTTGGACCTTCCAGCCGGATCCCCATAAAATCTGCACTTGGTGACGCTAAGGTTGAGGGTTCGACCTTTCGGTTTTGGACCTTCTGTCCGACTTTCCCGAGGAGAGGAGGGCTCAATGGTTCTCAAATTTTTGACAATAAGGCTTTATAAAAACGCAAATAATCTTTGGTGAGGTTAGAGGAAGGAGATGGAAATTTAAGAGTTTTCGCTTTAAAAAGTATATTCTAAAGCTCTCTTTGGCAGAATTAAAGACGATTTTTCTTAATCCACAAACTTTTGTAGATTGTAATGTTTAAGTCTCCTTCATTTTATAAAATCTAAAGACCTATTGACATTTCATTGTCTTGAATAATGTAAAAAACTTGAGATAATTGAAATTATGATTGGACCTTAATTGATTCAAAAAATCTATGTTATGCATTAAAAATTTATTGTAGGAATTCTAATTATGTTTACAGCTGTAAGCGCTTTTAAGTATTAAAGAATACTTACTCTATTATACTTAAAACGTAATAAAATTATTTCAAAAGAAAAAAAAAAGCTTAGAAATCAAGACAAAAACTGTACTTTTTTTAGACGGATAATATCATTTATTTTGTTTCACACCGTACAACTTTGTCAGCGGAAATTTGCTTATTGGCATTAACATAAACAAAAACTGACTAACCAAAAATTGAAACTGTTCAAGTAAATATGTAAAAAGTTAATGTTTGTATTTCTTTTATCAGATTAAAATATTTTAAATGATTTGAACTGGGTGTCAATGTATGGTAGAAGTTTGAATTGAGTAAAAATAAGGAGTTCAATGGAAATTGAATTACAACATTCCTATTTCCTATGAAGGTATTTTTATAACGAAGGGAAATCAAAATAACTGAAAGCACCAACGAAAGAACTTGCAGTTATTTATATTTTTTTCATGTAATATTGTTTACAACTATAATTTTCGAGTTAATTTCTGAATACAATAAAACTTTTGAGTATTAAGAAATATTTTTTAAAATAAACACCGAAATGAAAACTACTTAGCTCACAAAGGTTTTCCCTCAGACTATGAAAATATTAAGGGAACATTGGTTTAAGCAAAAGTTCTACTCTTTTGTAAAACAAAATAAATAGCATGAAAAAAAGCTCTGGTACTAATAAAAATCTATGATAAATACAATTTGAGATATTAGACGTTTTTAATACGTTAATGAATGGGAAATGAGTTTCACACGCTTATAAAAAATAGTGCCACAAGTTTTTAAATATTTTCTAACTGAGTAAATATTACTAACTCCAGTATATTAGTCGTGGATAGGATACACTTCGATATAGGCCCGCAGTCGAAACAATACCAAATAGTTTTAAAATAGTGAACCTAAAACCATAATAAAATTTGCGCATTAACATTTTTTACAACGAAATCTTCGATTACGAAAAGGAAAATCAATTTATCATCATATCAAAGACCAGAGTTCATGGTTTGTATATCATTTTAAGAATCACAAAGCATTTTTCTTACTGAAGATATTTCCTTGTAATAACCAATAGCAATACAATTTGAACCATTATTAGACATTTTTTAAAACATTTTGAGAAATGCAATTTTGAACAACCTTCAAAAACACATGAATGAGGAGAATAATTTAATGAGTATAGCAAGTAATTTTGATATTTTAAATACTGACACATTTTTGATTTATCTGTTACATTAAAATTATATCACTCTTTAAATATTGAACATGAAATTATAAAACATAACATCATTCAATAATTAAATGTTCTTCTATTGCGAATTAAGAAATAAATTATTCATAAAATTCAGAATTCATGGTTACTACAGTGAACCTTTAGTTAATCCTACAGTCCTTTAGTTAAATTCAAGACAAAAAATTAAACGACAAACACGAACAAAACTAGCAATTAAATTATTTTACTTACCTTACTAAAGGAGTAAAAAGACGCTGCATAAATTGGTTAAACTAATTTTTAGTTGCTGAGTTAGAGGATAAAAAGAGACTAAGAAAAAAAAAAAGAGCCAGCTGTCCCATCTTCGATCTTTATTGAAATAAATAGAACCAAAATCTCTTGTAAATGATTTTTCTTTTCATGTAACTTAGGAGAGAAAAAATGACCAATCAAAGCTAGCTCTAAAATATATGCTACTGCTTCAAGACAGAGCAATAAATTGTGCCGAACCTTCTCCACCCTCACTGACGAGTATTTCCTTTTCTTTAAAAAAGAAAAAGTAAAAGAGTAATTCTTTGCATTCTGGTAGTATCATCATCTGATAAGAGGAAAAGAGGAAACAGACAGAGCCCTTCTGCATGCTTTGTAGAAAAGCGAGACATGGTTGTAAAACTCGGCGCCTTCTGGCCCATGCTTTTGTTAAAGAAACTGACCCCCCAAGTGTTGAAGATGCAATTAGGCAACCATAAAATGGAAAGGAGAAGATAAGGGCACATGAGGGCAGCTGGTAAACAGAAGGTTTCCAGAGCAAGAGAGAGGGGTGAAATAGCAGTTCTTTTTAGAAAAATCTTTGCCAACCATGTCCTTGACCTTCCAATGCCACCCCCTTATTATGTCGAGCATCAGCCAAAAGTAGGGAAATGCTAACTATTTTCCCAGGGAATCCGGCTATAAGGTCCATTTATTTTCCCACGTCACCCAGGCAGACTAATGTTTTTTTTTTTCATACTTTCGTAATTTAAAAAATTGTTATCTTTTCTTTCTCTTCAAATAAAGTGTTAAAGTATTAAATTGCCACCCCCTTAAAAATGCCGATCCGGGGCGGACTGCCGCCTATGCGCCACTGGCCAAGATACGACGGGAGACGAAGCGGGTAAGCGCGGCTGCTGTCTTCCCGCAAATTTTCGAAACTTATATTTAAAAAAATGCAATTTTTAATTGCCCTTAATGATATTACGTGGGACAGTTGAGATCGGATCTCTCACCCGATTTTTAATTTTTTAATTAAGGCCCTAAAAAGTTCATTTCGGACTCTTTTTGATCTTATGAGGGGATGGGGTGCAACCTTCGCTTAGATAAGCACTAAATAGTTTCATCACCACACATGAACTTGCTGTGCTTATAGTCCGGGAGCTAACTGTCAAAAATCAATGGAATACTGCAAATCGTGATAAGAAGATGCCACTTGGTAGGAATGTTGCTAATGGCTATACAATGAAATTAAGACCCAGAGGCACTTTCAAAAACCGTTTTAATCCAAGATGGCGGCGTTTTTCAAAATGGCGGCCTATGCTACTGCTTTTGCAATTAACAAAAGGTTTTTATATCAAATTATATGTTTTTCAGGCCAAGGATTTCATTTAGTATGTTGAAAAAAAGCTAAATGTTCATTTTGATGTTTATTTTTTTATTTATTTTTAAGAATTATATTGTTTACGAGAAGACTTCATGTAGTATCCAAAATATATTAGAAAGTTAGCCAAATTGCGACCGAAGAAAATAAACTGGGAAACCTGGTGCGGTGGTAACCTAACCATGCTCAAATTAGTCTCCTAAGAACTCCACACACATCTCCCAGCGGTGCTGCTATTGTTAGAAGCATTCCGAGAAGGCCGGTTTAGTCTGTGGAGTTAGCGACAAAAACAGCCGAAATATTTCACTTCCGGATACCAGTGTGAAATTTGGTACAGAGCTTATGTACATATATAAGAACAAAAAACCGCCGGGAGACACTTGATCAGGGGTCATGAACTCCCGTAATGACGTCATCAAGATGGCCACTTTTACAGGTAAATACGTTCGTTTAATTGCTTAAAACTCCATCATAGATTGAAATATTGCAAAACTCAAACGTATCATTTAAAAGCTCTTTAAAAGAGCTATTTGGAAAGATTTAATTTTTCTTTCTGAGGTCAAGGTCCCACCTTTAATGACGTCATCAAAATGGCCGCTTTTACAGGTAAATACGTTTGTTGAACTCCCCCTAAAACTCCATCATAGATTTAAATGTTTCAAAACTCAACTATATCATCTGAAAACTCTTTAAAAGATCTATTTAGAAAGGTTTAATGTTTCTTTCTGAGGTCAAAGGCCCACCTGTGATGACGTCATCAAATGGCCGCTCTTACATGTAAATACGTTCGTTTAACTACTTAAAACTACATCATAGATTGAAATATTGCAAAATTCAAATGTATCATCTGAAAGCTCTTTAAAAGAGCTATTTAAAACTATTTAATTTTTCTTTCTAAGGTCAAGGGCCCACCTGTGATGACGTCATCAAAATGGCCGCTTTTACAGGTAAATACGTTTGTTTAACTCCCCCTAAAACTCCATCATAGATTCAAATATTGCAAAACTCAAATATATCACCTGAAAGCTCTTTAAAAGAGCTATTTAGAAAGATTTAATTTTTCTTTCTAAGGTCAAGGGCCCACCTGTGATGACGTCATCAAAATGGCCGCTTTTACAGGTAAATACGTTTGTATAACTCCCCTTAAAACTCCATCATAGATTTAAATATTTCAAAACTCAACTTTATAATCTGAAAGCACTTTAAAAGATCTATTCAGAAAGATTTAATTTTTCTTTCTGAGGTCAAGGGCCCACCTATGATGACGTCATCAAAATGGCTGCTTTTACAGGTAAATACGTTTGTTTAACTGCTTAAAACTCTATCATATATTGAAGTATTGCAAAACTCAAATATATCATCTGAAAGCTCTTTAAAAGAGCTATTTAGAAAGATTTAATTTTTCTTTCTGAGGTCAAGGTCCCACCTGTAATGACGTCATCAAAATGGCCGCTTTTACAGGTAAATACATTTGTTAAACTCCCCCTAAAACTCCATCATAGATTTAAATATTTCAAAACTCAACTATATCATCTGAAAGCGCTTTAAAAGATCTATTTAGAAAATATTTAATTTTTCTTACTGAGGTCAAGGGCCCACCTGTGATGACGTCATCAAAATGGCCGCTTTTACAGGTAAATACGTTCGTTTAACTCCCCCTGAAACTCCATCATAGATTTAAATATTTCAAAACTCAACTATATCATCTAAAAGCTCTTTAAAAGAGCTATTTAGAAAGATTTAATTTTTTTTTCTAAAGTCAAAGGCCCACCTATGATGACGTCATCAAAATGGCCGCTTTTACAGGTAAATATGTTTAACTCCCCCTAAAACTCCATCATAGATTTAAATATTTCAAAACTCAACTCTATATCATCTGAAAGCTCTTTAAAAGAGCTATTTAGAAAGATTTAGTTTTTCTTTCTAAGGTCAAAGGCCCACCTGTGATGACGTCATCAAAATGGCCGCTTTTACAGGTAAATACGTTCGTTATACATTTTCAATTTAAAATTGTTATAACTTTTCAACTATTTGTCTTAGAAAATAAAACCAAGCACTATAAAATAGCTCTTTTAAAGCGCTTTCGGATGATATATTTCAGTTTTGCAATATTTAAATCTATGGTGGAGTTTCAAACAGTTACATGAGCGCATTTACCTGTAAAAGCGGCCATTTTGAGGACGTCATCACAGGTGGGCCCTTGACCTCAAAAAGAAAAATTAAATCTTTCTAAATAGATCTTTTAAAGCGCTTTCAGATGATATATTTGAATTTTGAAATATTTAAATCTATGTTGGAGTTTTAAGGGGAGTTAAACAAACGTTTTTACCTGTGAAAGCGGCCATTTTGATGACGTCATCACAGGTGGGACCTTGACCTCAAAAAGAAAAATTAAATCTTTCCAAATAGTTCTTTCAAAGAGCTTTCAAATGAAACATTTGAGTTTTGCAATATTTCAATCTATGATGGAGTTTTAAGCAATTAAACGAACGTTTTTACCTGTAAAAGCGGCCATCTTGATGACGTTATCACGAGAGTTCATGACCCCTGATCAAGTGTCTCCCGGCGGTATTTTGTTCTTATATATGTACATAAGCTCTGTACCAAATTTCACACTGGTATCCGGAAGTGAAATATTTCGGCTGTTTTTGTCGCTAACTCCACAGACTAAACGGGCCTTCTCGGAATGCTTTTAACAATAGCAGCACCGCTGGGAGATGTGTGTGGAGTTCTTAGGAAACTAATTTGAGCATGGTTAGGTTACCACCGCACCAGGTTTCCCAGTTTATTTTCTTCGGTCGCAATTTAGCTAACTTTCTAAAAGATTTTGGATACTACATGTAGTCTTCTCGTAAACAATATAGAGCGATTCCATACCAAATCACCGAAAAAAAAAAAAAGTTGGTCGCACGACCGACTCGGATTTTCTTTTAATTTGGTACACAGATTGATGGTATAGAGGTATGAAAAAGCCCGAAAGGAAAGTTACCTGCTCCACTTATTTTCTGAGATACATGCCCTCAAAGTTTGTTCGCCACGTCAAAATACTAAAAAAGTGATGTTATTTAATCATTTTTTATAAAAAATCGTACTCATGCAAAATAAAAGTGTTAGATATCTATGGAAACTAGTTACTCCAGGCATTCTGAAAAAAAATACTAGAACGTTCATAATGAAAATTGCCAAGGTACAGGGCTCTTTGAAGTTGTCACCACAAAAACTTGATTTTGCAGATTTTGCTAAAATTCAGGCATTTATTACAAAAAAAGGCAAACAAAACCAAAGGTTTTCTCACTTTCTGGTAGTGTACAGGTCCTCCCTGTAAATTGCTACGCAATAAATTTTTTGGCTTTCTCACTCCTTCTTGGAAATATTTTAGCTTAAAGATAAGCCGTAAGGCAAAAAATGCGTTTTTGGCCATCTTGGCAGCCATTTTTCTCATAAAGGGGGAGCAGTAGAAACTTTAATTTTTTTTTTAAACAAGCCACTGATATGTTAGCTATTCACAGGAAAAGAGTTTACTTTTGGTTATTTCTCCCATTAAGAGATATCCTGCTGACAGTATATGCATGTTTTTCGCGACGACCATATGCTTTTGTTCCCCCTCTCATGGACTTAAAATTAATTAAACCAAAAAATATTTATCTATTTATTATTAGCTGTATTATCTACCCAATATGTCATAAAATTTAATTTATTAAATCATTGAACAATAAATTAGATAATTGATGAAAAAAATTCATAATTATAAAGCACTAAATACTTTCTTGAGAAATTAATTAACATAAATGAGCTCTAAATATTTATATTATAAGCAATACCCAATCTTGTGATTAGGATACTCCTGTTTTTAATTGAAGAATTTCTTGAATATCACATGAATATCAGGAAAATAAATGAGGTCTTTTCGTTTGATGTAGGATATTTTATGACAATTTCATTTGATGGGCTACTAACTGAGCATGGTGATAAAGAGCTATTAATTTCAGCATCGAATTCCATTTTACCTTATTAACAGTTAAATATTTACAAAATAATTAAATAAATAATTTAATATAAAGCCATGCTTGAAGAATTAAAATCAGTGCAACTAATTTATTCCCATACTGATCTTTACAAAATTGACATGCGTTGAGCACTGATAAGAACTGACAAGAAAAAGTTTACTCACTAAAATATTAGTTCACAGATACTATAAAGCATACATTCTATTTTCCACAAAATAATACTGCAACAAAGAACAAGGGTATCCTCCTGTTTATAGCCATCAATCAGGAACATCCAATCACAAGATTGGGTATTGCCTATGAGATAAATATTCGAAGCTCCTTTATTTTAATTGATTTTTCAAGAAATTCTTTAGTACCTACCCCTTTATACCCTTGTTCTTTGTTGCAGTATTATTTTGTAGAAAATAGAATGTACGCTTTATAGTATCTGTGAACTAGTATTTTAGTGAGTAAACTTATTCTTGTCAGTTCTTATCAGTGCTCAACACATGTCAGTTTTGTAAAGATCAGTATGGGAATAAATTAGTTGCACTAATTTTAATTCTTCAAGCATGGCTTTATATTAAATTATTTATTTAATTATTTTATAAATATTTAACTGTTAATAAGGTAAAATGGAATTCGATGCTGAAATTAATAGCTCTTTATCACCATGCTCAGTTAGTAGCCCATCAAATGAAATTTGTCATAAAGTATCCTACATCAAACGAAAAGACCTCATTTATTTTCCTGATATTCATGTGATATTCAAGAAATTCTTCAATTAAAAACAGGAGTATCCCAATCACAAGATTGGGTATTGCTTATAATATAACTATTTAGAGCTCATTTATGTTAATTAATTTCTCAAGAAAGTATTTAGTGCTTTATAATTATGAATGCATAATGCTCAGGCATCAGAGAAATACTTTTTCTTGTTTTCATCAATTATCTAATTTATTGTTCAATGATTTAATAAATTAAATTTCATGACATATTGAGTAGATAATACAGCTAATAATAAATATATAATTATTTTTTGGTTTAATTAATTTTAAGTCCATGAGAGGGGAACAAAAGCATATGGTCGTCGCGAAAAACATGCATATACTGTCAGCAGGATATCTCTTAATGGGAGAAATAACCAAAAGTAAACTCTTTTCCTGTGAATAGCTAACATATCAGTGGCTTGTTTAAAAAAAAAATTAAAGTTTCTACTGCTCCCCCTTTATGAGAAAAATGGCTGCCAAGATGGCCAAAAACGCATTTTTTGCCTTATGGCTTATTTTTAAGCTAAAATATTTCCAAGAAGGAGTGAGAAACCCAAAAAATTTATTGCGTAGCAATTTACAGGGAGGACCTGTACACTACCAGAAAGTGAGAAAACCTTTGGTTTTGTTTGCCTTTTTTTGTAATAAATGCCTGAATTTTAGCAAAATCTGCAAAATCAAGTTTTTGTGGTGACAACTTCAAAGAGCCCTGTACCTTGGCAATTTTCATTATGAACGTTCTAGTATTTTTTTTCAGAATGCCTGGAGTAACTAGTTTCCATAGATATCTAACACTTTTATTTTGCATGAGTACGATTTTTTATAAAAAATTATTAAATAACATCACTTTTTTAGTATTTTGACCTGGCGAACAAACTTTGAGGGCATGTATCTCAGAAAATAAGTGGAGCAGGTAACTTTCCTTTTGGGTTTTTTCATACCTCTATACCATCAATCTGTGTACCAAATTAAAAAAAAAATCCGAGTCGGTCGTGCGACCCCCATTCGGTGATTTGGTATGGAATCGCTCTATAATTCTTAAAAATAAATAAAAAAAATAAACATCAAAATGAACATTTAGCTTTTTTTCAACATACTAAATGAAATCCTTGGCCTGAAAAACATATAATTTGATATAAAAACCTCTTTTGGGTGAGTTAAATTGCAAAAGCAGTAGCATAGGCCGCCATTTTGAAAAACGCCGCCATCTTGGATTAAAACGGTTTTTGAAAGTGCCTCTGGGTCTTAATTTCAATGTATAGCCCTAAACAACATTCCCACCAAGTGGCATCTTCTTATCACGATTTGCAGTTTTCCAACAGTTAGCTCCCGGGCTATTAGTCAGAAGTTCGTAAATAATCCAGTTATAATAATATTTAAGAATAAATAAATAAAAAGAAACATTTTGAGACTCACAGGGGACATCCGAAACCCCTCCCCCCTCCCTGCATACGCCACTAGAAATTCCCGTTTATACATTTTTTTATTTAACTTTGTTCATTGCATTTATAACATTGAAAATTGTTTTTTTGGGGTTTCTTTGGGCTGATTTAATGACCCCCCCCCCCCTACCGGCTACGGCCTTGCGTTTCATGACAAAGAAGAACAGACACTATTACAAAATCGAGAATAATGTAAAAAGTAATTTTCAATTATTTTTCTTTTGTATTTACCTTCCTTGAAGGAAAATAGAAAAAATGTGATGACAATGTATACATATTTATTAAGTATTATTTCAAAATGTAAGTACAATATTCAGTAATTACAGTTCAAAAATCGTAAGATAAAGAAAAGACACTTCTCACTTGCCGATTGTAGAGCACGAAATATGATATGTTGCTTGTTTTGATAAAGCATTCCGGAAGAATGGAACAAATACATTTTAAAACTTTAAACCTTGTAAAGTTACACACTTCTTTTTTTAATATTCCAGTTTTTACTTCTGGAAAAATCTAAGCAAAGGCACCTGAAACCCAGGGCATAGGCCCCCTTAGATGCAGAGAAAGATTACCACATAAACCAACTAGACCTGGGCATGGGTCCTATCTTTCTAAGAGGCCTCAATTTTTTAAAGGATTATGCACAGCACTAAAGTTATGCAAACAATATGAGTATTTTTAAGAAAAATAATAAAAAAATAACCATTTTTTAATTGGAGAAAAAAAAACTTCCTTGAACGAGACTCTTTATTCATTCTACCGGTAACGGATTTACCATATTGCAACTGTGAGGGCCCCATAATCATAGGGGGCCCCTAAGAGTGAGAGGGTTCAAAAATGTACATGATAACTGATTTACATAGTGCTGAGATGGACTAAAGAGGCCCCCAAAAATGCATTTTAACGGGGCCCCTAGCCACGCTGCATTCTGCCACTGAATTTTCAGGGGGCTCCAAATCATTGTGGGCTTTGGGCCTCATTATTAGTTCGTTGGGCCTAGCTTAAATGCAGATCCCTATCGGGAGCAATCACCAATCAGTCCTATTGACTTTGGCTAACTGTCAATTTCCGTGGATTTTGAGCATTTTCCACTAAAGTTCGTGACTTTCATTGGCAAGTCCTAAAATTGAAAATTTTTATTTTTGAGAACGTATAACGTTCCACGGTTTCGAGGCCCACTGCTTTTCTGAGGCCCCAGGCTTGCGCCTCTTGCGCCTGTTGGGTAATCCGCTACTGCTGGTCATTCTGCTGAGGGCCGATTCTGCCATTATAGCAGGACGCTTTTCTGCTATTGTGAGGTTGATGTTCTGAAAACTGACCTTGAGCTACTGGAAAAGGACAGGGAAGCACAAGTTAGGCGTCAAAGTGACGACTAGTTTCAAAATCGCGGTCGTCAAAACGAAATTTAAAGTTGCAAAATACGACTAACGACCGCTAATTTCGAGCACTGCTAGTATTAAGAATATAGAAAAATGCAATTTTAGTACTTTAGTACTTGGGTTTTCTTAAAAATAAAATGTTGTACTTGCAATAATTTGATTCAAAATAAATAAAAAACGAAACAAGTCTCCCAAATTAAGATTAAAGTATGCATAGGAGTTCCCACACTTTTCTGATTCTCAGCATCCTTTGAAGAATTAGAGCTTTTTTACAGTACCCCCGCCCCCAGTTTATTACTATTATCTAATAATTAATGAATAAGATAGATATTTTACTGCACCCCTCGCCTCTCCTGCGGCAGCTGCTTTGGTAACCACTGATATAAAGGATACTTTCACAAGATATTTTCTTTTTACAAAGGTATAACCTTTTTATAACATTGGAAAATACTACTAATACTCATAAAAATACTTACATGGCTTGTTACATCATACACAATGATAGCAGCTCCGGCATTTCTATAATACATTGGTGCTAAAGACCTATACTGCAAAAAACGTTTTAGTAATCAGTAGAAAAATGACTAAAAGACTCACACACAAATTGCAATTATCTTTCACTATTTATACAAATAAATTATTTTTAAGCTTTAAGAAATATCAGGGTGATATCATCAATATTAGTTTCCGGTGCCAACCTAACCTTCTGATTTTTTCTCTTTGAACTCTGACAATAGTTAGTGACAATGGGCATCACATGTCAGAATTCTAGATTGCATACAATTTTTACACATGTACATACCTTACTGAACTTTAAATATTTGCACTGCGAGTTTTTACCCAGATATGAAGTACTTGAGATTAAGAAAGTTGTAAAAACAATAACCTGCATTTTACTCAACTGAATGCTAATGAAAATAAGCAACTACATATGTATTTACTAAAACAGCATTGTAAACCCTTCAAAAATCAATAGGAGCTGCTTTTTAATAATTATTCTCTTGCACATCAAAAATTTTGTCAGTTTAGCTGTGAGGTTTTGAGACACTTTTCAACAAAAATGTAAATTACTACAACATTTAGCAGCTAGGAACACTGCTTGAACAATAGGGAATACTTTGAATATTCCTGTGCTGAACATTTTGACAATTAAACCAAAAATACTAGCTGTAAATGATGCCGCTATGCTCAAATCTTGAATCCTGTACATTAATTATAATGGCACATATATTGAAGCTAATAAAAAACATTGTAGGATTATGCATTTGAAAAAGTAGCTTTATATCAATTAACATGCTAAAAATATTGCTGAACTTAGAATAATAGATAAGGTTTTTTTTAAGGCCTGCATTAAAATACTTACTCGTTCTTGTCCCGCAGTGTCCCAGATATTGAACTTGAATGTACAGTCATCTACAAGAAGACATTTTGTCATGAAGGATGCTCTGAAACATATTAAAAAAAAGAAAAAGAAAGACAAATTAAATAAATCAAGCAAATAGTAAAAAATGTTCTTTTATTGTAAATAGAATAAGATTTATTAAAATAAAAAACGTAACAATTCACAAATACTTATAAGTAGAGTATGTAGGAAATTCGAAACAAATATTGTATAATTTTGATAATAACTAAAATAAAAGCCCGTATAGTCATATTTTCGAGAGGGTGCTTCATAGCATTAGAAGGGGTGCACCATTGTCCTGGAGGAGATGGGTACCCCTTGATAATGTAAGTCAATCATTCGGATACTTTTTATTCAAATAATTTACTTAGTAACGCAGGGATGAAAACAGCTCAAAATCAAAAAAGAGGAAAAATTGCGCAGCTTTGTATTCGGGTAGATTTTTTAAAAATATTCTAAGGAAAAACATTAATGCAAGATTTCCTCTTAATTTGTGATGTGAAATCTTGAGTAAAATCGGCAGATTGAAGGCATTTTTAGCTTTTTTTAAAACCTCTTAATTATACACCCCTTATTTCTTTTTAAGTCATCCACAACAATGTAGAAACCAAGAAAAAAAAGGGGGGGGGTGTAATTTTAGATGAATTAGATATGTGCTCTTCAAGAAATGAATTCTCTTAACTAATATTGTATGAGCTTCAGTTATTTTGATACATCATAAAAATCAAAAACATTTTAACGATTTTTTGACTAAGCTCTCTTATATTTTAACAGAATTTTCTTAATTTCTACTCCCTACAACGGAAACTTATGTTTTTGGAAGCATGCCAAAATCAAAATCATTAGTTTGCCGATAATTGAATATCATTCACGAGGTTTCAATCCTGCTGCATCCGAAAAATAGTTCCATTATTTTGTAAGTTGGAAATAATTTCAACCTTTACTACTTTAAATCAACTTATTTTAAGCTTTATTTTAATGATGAGGTTTTTTTTTTTTTTTTTTTTGTAAACTTGATGTAACATAAAGTTTCTGATCGCGGAAGGAAAGAAAAAATACAAGAAGCGGAAAATCGCGGATCCGTGGAAGATTTTCATCTCTGGTAAAGTCACACTACATGAATATAACTAGATTCAGGTACCAAAAGTCAATCATACACAAGGCCTGTGGAAGGAATTTCAAGTTTTTAGTCAGCAAATTAGCCAAATTTCGAAAATCTTAGTTACAGATTAATTTTAATTAATATTTCCCAATGATAATAATGAAGATATTTTTTTCCTTGTGGAAATTGAGAGAATTTTCTATTTACCAATACTTAGCCTAATCAGAATTTTTTTCGTCATGTTTATGGTTTTATTGCATTTGGGGAGGTGGTAAATGTTTAGCGCGGGTCCTGGTACAAAAAGCTATAGTATAATTCATCGGTCCTGAATGTTTTCTTATCTTCAAATCTAAAATGCCACACACTGTCAAAATTTAAAGGTTTTTCAAATTCATAATTCAAACTTCAGCATGATAAATACCTGGTACCAGACAGTTCAAATTTTCAGCACTTAAAGAAAAAAATTTAAAGGATAAAATAATATGAACATTTTATAAGTTTTTAAAGCAATTGCTCATTTTATGACATAAATGTATACATCAACTTTTGAGTGAAAGTGCTTTTCAGTAATAGTCCCAAATAGAACGGTATAATGTTTCACAATAACAACTCTCCTAATAATTGTGTTATTTTTTAAAAACACTGTATATTTACATAATGATGGATAGAAAAATATAATTTTTACGTTACATTAACTCATTGTAACTCAGGAAATACATTGGAACTCAGAAAAATGAAGTTGACCCGGTGCATTAGAAATTAAGACACAAAGATAAAAGCTAGGAAGAGAGAAACACGTACACATGACACCACTTTATTTATTTCTGGCTCATAAATGAATAAATAATAAGTATACATAAACACCAGACTATTCTAAAATCAGACAATAATAAGAATATGAAGAGAGTTAATTACCCAATAGTGCTCTCTACAGAAGGATTAAAAGTATTGTGCACAAAACGCTGCACTATGCTGGATTTTCCAACTCCGGAATCCTAGGGCGAGAATGTACAGTTTTACGTTTTATTTGCGGTTTTAGTCGTATTCTTGAAAGTTAAAGTAAGACACATATTAATACACATTAGGGAGGAAACACTATTAACTAATTAGGACTGCTGTTGTAATAATACATTGCTATTAACAGAAAAAAGCAAACTTTAAGTCATTATTAAATATTATATATACTAATGCAACTGGGGACAACTTTCTTACCCCTAGAACACATAATTTCACTTCGTGGTGAATTGCAGCCATTTGAAAAATACGTATAAATTTAAGATCCCTTAAACTATGGAATGTATGAATAAGAGAAGTGAAGATTGATATTAAATAACGAATGAATTACGAAATCAACAAAAGTAAAATGATGTACTTAATAAGAATCTAAAAATGTTTTTATCATTGAAGCAAATTCGCGGCAGCATTGTTTAACTATTGACGGCAAAGAGCCGTCATGTGAACAAAACTTTTTAATGTAGATTAATTCCCTCTCAAGATGTAAACAAAAACGCCTCTCAATCTTAATCAGTGAGTGTTGCCATTTCTTAAGAAATATTTTTGTAGTTTTGAAAGCAAGAAAAGCTGACCATTTAAATTGAAATTTGTCATTTTGGAGCACTAAAGTTTGAATATTTTCATATTTTTCTTTTATTTAGCCTTTCAATCAAATATGGGAGAGGTAGAAAATAGTTTTAGTAATAACACTATAATATTTTTATAGCTACTTCAACTATGTCTGCTCGCTGACAGCTGTGTAAACAAATATTTTTATTCAGCAAATTTGATAAGTTGAAGAAACTAAACTCCTTATTTTTTTCCTGCATGTAATCCTAAATTCTCTGAATTAACTAGATCCTTTTTAAAAATCTTGGTATTAAGTGATCTGAGCATGGGAAAAGTCAAAGATTCTGGTAACCATTTGCCAGTTGACAATTACCGAAAACAGATAGGTGATAATTTCTTTTCTTATTTTGTTGTAACGTAATTACTATGTTGCACGCAAAGCTGTATCCGCCGTCAGCTTATTTAAAGAGACTTAACTGCTGACCAAGCATTACATACATCTGACATGTTATGAAAATAAATATTTTTTTTCTCAGAAGTGAGGAAATGACATTTTAATATTTTCTGAAACACTCAAAAACTCACCGATAAATTTGAAATTTTTGATGAATTTATTTAATTGAATGCAGTTATCTATTTCATAAGCTTCAATTTTAACTTTAATTTTTATATTTCAGTTTTATACAATGCTTATCTTTTTTTTTTTCTCTCTCTCTCCAAGTTAATATAATTTGAGCACTTAGTACAGTTCTCATATATTGCATGTTATGTGAGCAGATAAAGTTATTTAATTATTATTTTCTTTTTAGGTAAGCAAGATTATAAGAAATCTAAAGCAGAATTGAAAGACATAAAGGCAAAAGCTCAAGCTAAACAAGGCTTAAGTAACACTTACAAGGTCAGTTTTTCTTTTAATATTAGCTCCATTTTAAATTTTACTATACTATGCCTAATTTTTCATTTATTAATCTGTCGCATACATCATATTTGAAGTTATTGATTCGGTTGTTGAAGAATGTGTCAAGTATTCCAAAATATAATCTTTATACTTTAGCTCTTTGATAAAAAAAACCCTGATATTTTTCAGGTATAGAAAAATGCTGCAGTTGTGTGAAAATTTTTTATTTTAAAGAAATTTTAAATAGCTATATACATTTAAATAAAAAGGTTCAGAAAATTCCAAACTATATGTCATTTTATTTTTCCAATTTTTAAGGCTGTGAAAACTGAATCTGGGGGACAATTTCACTCTCCTCCCTCCTGACCCCTAAATGATAGGTCTGCCTGTCTAATATACTGCTAGTAGTATCGAAATTGCTTGCTTTCCATCTGATTATCAGCAGGTCAAAAAATTCTATCTGCATCAGGGCTCAACTTATATCTTTCCATGCCCAGGGATCTTTGAGTTTTTCCTACTCTTTTACAGAATTGATAAACATCATATATATCACGTGCCACATTCAATGTGATAACTGGTAATTATGGTACTCCTCTAACTTACCCCCCTTGGCGATATTTGAAAAAAATCGCCAATCATACGGCGATACATTTTTGTGTATGGTACAATGATGACGTTATTGGATGATTTGGAATGAGCTATGGTACTGGCAACCCTTCAACTACGTCATTTTAACTTGTTTGTGTTGTGGTGCGGAAGATTGGAAGGAGTGTTGCTTTTTATTATTTTCGCTTTGTATCTAAAGAAAAAAACGCATTACTGTTTTTTTATTTCAAAACTATTTACAGTTGTTGTCTATCCGTATTGGCGCCTAAGAAAATATGAGTGTTTGCAAGTGTTGAGTGAATGGTGGGTGTTAACAAATGTTAGAAAGCGCGCCATTTTTTTTGAGTGCTAGATTAGTGGTATTTTCGCTATTGTGTGTTGTAGCCTAAGAAAATATGAGTGTTTGCAAGTGTTAAGTGAATGAGGGGTGTTAACAACTGTTAGAAAGTACGCCATTTTTTGAGTGCTCGATTAGCGGCATTTTCGCTGTTATGTGTTTTTGGAAGTGAAATCTTTGTGCTTTGGAAGTAGGGAGATGAACTATTTAGTGTTGTGTCAGTATGTGTCGTAATTAGCAGTTGTCATCTGTTGTATCGGCACATCTTAAGCAATACGAAGGTGAGTTCATATTTGGCTGTTTTGTTCAAAAATTGATAACATGAAAGATGAAATATTGAGGTTCATTTTTACTTAAATCTTGCAAAATGAACGAAATCCGGTACTTTATGCTACTTATTTGTTTCCTTAGCAACATATGGAAAAATACTTTTCTGTAGTTTAATAATACTTTTATAGCGTTTTTATTTATAAAAGCTTTAATTTTATGTACTGAATAACTAAAATAAGCCACTTCTGGTACTTTTGAAAAATATGAAGCGTCATTTTATGGAAAAATTTATGAGCAATTTTGAAACATAATAGAAAATTAATTGATGGTTGTTTGCGACGTACTTAGGAGACGTTTTTACTATTCATATATCGAAATTTGAGGAACTTTTCAAATTGTTTTGACTTTACATTGACAAAATCCTTTAGTGCGACATGTCTGAAAAGTTATTGATTTTGTTGTTGGCTAGTTTTTATTTACTATGCTACTATAGAAATAAGGAATCTTTGCTACTTTAAAAAACAAATAGTGTTATTTTTCTGCAAATGTATCTATACAGTAGTATTATTGCAGCGCTTATTCGCTGCATTTCATGCAGTTGTAGTACGTTGTTTTATCATGAACCATAGATGTTTTTGTTGGGTTGTTTTGTTGATTTTGAAGCGTATATTTGCAATAACTTTGCAGTATAGTATTGAGTGTGATTTTTTACTGTGCTGACTTTCGTATACATGTGAGAAATCACTGTTATCTGAAAAACGTTTGTATTCTTCATTTGTTGAAATTGAGGATTTTTGATATTTCCTTTTCCACTATAATAGTGTTTTACATTTTTTATGTCAATATGAATTTTCCTGTTGGTGCCAAAAGAGCATCGCTAAGAATGTTGTACGATGTTTTTTGTCGTACATCGAAGTCTTGGCGATGATTTTTTGGCGCCAACAGGAAAAAGTCGCCAAGAGGGGGGTAAGTCAGATTTGTTCCGTAATTATTAATTCTAACCAAATTAATTAACACTATTCTGCACTACAAGGTTTCTTGACAAAAACAACGTGACGTTAGCCTATGAAAAACAAGCTAGATAAAACGTCACAGCCTACTTAGCGAATTAGAGGAGATCGCTAACTGCTTGTGAGCTCTTATTGGCTCCTCCCATAGTGGCGTCAGTGTCAACTTAAGTTGCTGTCTAGTATAACCATTTCTCTTTGCTTAATTTGTAGGCCGTGGTGGCCCGATCAGTAAGGCATTGGACTCGTGTCCGGAGGGACCCGGGTTCGATCCCAGCCAATCAAAGATCCACCGTCTTGATTAATGGTGGCTGGGAGGCGTTAAAAATGTCGTGGTCACAAAGTCCTCCAAGTGAAACGATACTTCTGGGGGTGCTGGGCCCTAGGGGTTGCTCGACCCCAGGTTATGGTTCAAAATTAAGAACAGAGCGCTCTTCAGGGCCCTATCCTGGTTAAACCACAAAGCTGTGGTAGGTACGGGGGGACCCTGGAGTGTGAAATGAAATGAATGAATGCTTAATTCGTAGTACATTCATTCAAAAGTGACCCCTTTCAAGAAGTGAAGTTTTTCAGAAAGCTTAAAATAATTTCGCATCGATTATAAACATTTCCTGCACCATAAAAATTACATACACTTTAATATAAGTATTTGTTTTAAAGTTTCTATTTTCTGATTAAAATTGTTATTTATTTAGGATGTTACCATAATGATTGGATCCATGGTTGCTGTTATTGGTGTAATATATGCTCTTTTGTACCTGTTTTTGGAGAAGAAGGATGATTCCAGCAAACTGTAGTCATCTGAGAGCATTGTTAGAAAATTCAACATTGAGAGCAAGATTTAGATATGCACATGAAGTAAATACTGTGATAATGTAGTATAAGTGCCTAAAATTTGTCTTTTTTATTGTGGTTCTATAATACCACTAGTACAAGTCTGTAATAGCAATACTGGTGTATATATTTAAATAATATTGTTTATTTTTATTAAAAGATATGTATGTGCATTTTTGTAGGTAGTTTTTACTGTATTCAGTTTGTTTAAAATCAGTCCTATTCATAAAGTTCATTTTAAAACGATCAACATATCAATCAAAATTTAATAAGATAGATTGGTCAATGATATCAAAATGCCCTTTTAGAATGAATGCTTACCTACAAGAGTATAGAGTAAGAATTGTTAAATATTTTCTGCTCTCAAACATTGATGAAACAGAAAAAAATATTTTTTTGTTTTTAATTTAAAATCAGTTGGTTTAAGTTAGTATGTATTTTAAATACATTTGAACTACAAATTAAAGGAAATGAATTGGATTATGTATGGTTACATCTATTAGTTCTTATAAAAATATGAACTTTATTAATGTTAAAATTATCTATTTTAGTGGCTTATTTTTTTACTTTACCCTTTATGTATACCATTTGTTACAGTTTATAAAATTCCTGTTGTCATTACCTGTAGTTTGTTACCTTTATTAGAAATATATTTTTTTTTGCTGTGCAAAAATATTATTTTATATTGTATGAAGTTTTAATTATTATAAGTTGACTGATTTTTTTTTTTTAAATCATGAAATAAGGCGTTTCATATCAAAATAAGCTTAATTCATGAAATTCGAAAAGTGATTTTTCCCTTAGTTTGCTGCTTCTTGCTGTGTACTATCATGGTATAAAGCAATTTGGAGTGAGAGTAGCAAATTGTCGAACACTGGTTTGATTGGCAGTGTTAGAAATAAAAACTAAAATCTAGGGTGCATGATGGTGCCTAGTATAAGTTTCCAGGAGTCAAAATAAACAACTTAGGGGCCATTTTCAATGAATCGAATGTATAAAAACACATTTACATAAAAACATTTGACTGCTCCCTCAATGTATGCTACACAATATGCTACCAATAGCATATTTGTAAAATATACGAAAGAAAATGTTTTTGGAAGATAAAATTGATTGCCATTTGAAAATCACTTCTACATTTTTTTCTTTTGGGCCAATCTCTGGTCTGAATCAGTGAGTCAGGAAAGGGAAACTTCTATGTGAGCTTAAACTTAAAAGAGCCTCAAACTTGGCATCTAGTTTTGAAAAATCTAGGTATCAAATACAAATTTTTGACCGCAAAATGGGACTGACAACCACTAATTTCTGACACTGTTTCTTGAACAAACAGCTTAATCCGTTATTTTAAAAAAAATCTTTCCTGCAAAATGTAAAAGTAGATTGAGCTGGTTTTTATACTAAATGCCTCAAAACTTCCTGTGGCAAAACCAAATGCCTATTTAAAAAGTAAATACAGTTGAACCTTGTTAATTTATACAGGTGTAAGATGAATTGCTGATAGGATAAAACACATTTTCAACCCTCGAACCCCTTCCTATTGTTCTTTGTTCATTGTTCGTTGTTTGAATCGAACTATGCTTGAGGCGAATTTGTTTTAAAGGTCCCTTAAAGTTTGTTTTAATGAGATTCGATTGTATAGTAAAAGACCTCGAAACCACTAGTCTATAAATTACGTCTGCATAGATAGCATAACTTTTTATTGTAAAAACTAAGTGAACTAAGTTGTGTAGTTAAGATTGGATGGTAATGCTATTAATTTTCTCTCTCCCTTGTTAGTTTCACAGCATATTTTAATCTTTTCTCTTTTATTCAATTCTTTTAAATGGAAAATAGTTTTTGTAGTAAATAGTGATATCAGATTGCCATTTTAAATGCAATCATGAAACAAATAGTAACACAGGAGAGTGGCATTATTTTTAATTGTGCAGCATGCTTCTTTTTTCTGACGGATAGCATAAAAATTAAGTTTCACAATTTGTGTTTTGGTTACTGCAATAATATGCAAAGTCTCTTTTTGTAAGATGTGGGGTTTAATCAGGGCCAAGGTCAGTATGCTGAGCTCTGGTCTCCTCCCTCTCACAAATCTTTAGTACTCCTAGTCAGGGGTGCCCCCCCCCCCAAGCTCAATGGCGCAAATGCCCCCTAAAAATTTTCACAACCCCATTGTGCTTTTTATTTTTATCCCTCTTTTTTATTTTATTTATTTTTTTAAATATCATTTACTTATTTTTTAACTATTATTTATTTATTTTTTTAAATGTTTATTTTTTTTTAATGTTTATTTATTTTTAAGTATTTTTATTTATTTTTTTTAAGTACTAATTATGCGCAGAATAGAATCGCTTCTTTTTCCTTCCACATTCCAAGCACACACACACAAAAAAATAAATAAATAAAACAATAATAATAAAAAATAATTTACATTAAAAAATCGGAAAAAAAATTAAAAATAAATTAATCAATAATTTAAATAAATAAATAAATAAATTTAAAAAAAATCCCCAACCCCCAAAATTTTGATGACGCAGCTTGAGCCATAATGCCCCCTGTGGGCACCCCTGCTCCTAGTCGCATTCCTATGCAGCCCCCTTCCTCCAAGTGCTGAACCCATAGTTACCGAGTAGGCAGACAAGGCCTCCTCTCATGCATGGTTACAATCATTTTCAATTGTATCTTTTAGTAAAGAAATTAGCAGGAAAATATCAGCACGACTAATGTTTTTGCACGTATTAATTTTTCTACTGGTTTCTGTAATGACTTATTTTATATTTTTTTATTTCTTTGAAAACTAAAGTTTTATGTGAAAAAACTCAGCTCATGAAATATTCTTCTAATTATTTCGGTTTAGTTTTCATTTAAATACTTTGTAAATGCTTCCGTAAAACTTTTTATGGGTAAAAATGTATTTTTAAAATTCAAAATGATTTCATTTATGTGTTGAATTTTTATCATGTCAAAAAGTTCTTGTGCTTCAAAAAGCTGACTTTTTTTCAGTAAAACTGAATTTCAGTTTTGATAAAATTAAGCATATTTCTGTATTTTGTTAATTGTTTTCCAAAATAATCACCATTGTGATTATGTGTGCTAATTTTCCTTCTATGACAAACCTCAGTGATTTCTTAAAATATCTAATGTTTACCTTTGGTTGAGGGGGATTTCTCCTCAAGCATGTGTTCAAATACTTTCAATTGTACTTTTGATCTATTTTCACATTTGTCGCTTTTATTCTTTAGCTGTAATAAAAGCCAAATGCTGTGTTTTACTAATCTGTATTTTTATAAATAAATGATATAATCATGAGTTTTACGCAAATGTACAAAATTATTGCATTCTTTTGGTTTATGGTTACAAACAATCGTGTAATGCATTCACCAATGAAATATTGCAAAGGTCTTTTTTTTTTTTTTTGGTGATTGAAATCTTTCTCTTCCATTATAATGGAATGTATCCTGTGTATAGAATACTTTTGGGATTTTAAGCTTAAATAATATTGATTTTATCATTAATGTCTTCTGCACAAGAGTAGACTATTATTTTTTTATTACCATAATTGTTTGCTTATTGAAATGTAAGCGTTTTCTGCAGGCTTTAAAATTTTTCAATAAAAAACCAAAGATTTTGAGCCAAATTTTTTCTTTTTGTTTAGTGGTTTTATTGGATGACAAAGGTGGAGGAAGTGAATAAAGTTTTCTGTTTTATTAAATTTATATATACTCCATGCTAATATTGGTGTTTATTTTAAAACATTTTGTGAAAAATGTTTCTCATCCCCTTCAGCTGATTACTGTCATTAACTACAATTACAAATTGTGATGCCATTTTAATATATTTTTGTTGACATTTTTCATTTTTTATCTTTTAAATTTTGACGAGCTTTGAGTGAACTGGATTTTCTTTGCTGTGTTTCACTTATGTGATGATTGTTAATTTTTTTCTATTTTTCCTACGTGGTATGTTTTGTATTTTTTCTAAAATTGCCATATTACATGATCTCCATTTTTTGGCCAGTGTTTTCTCTGTTATTTTCAGTTTTTAATGTTGTAAATAACTGTTGTTTTTTACTTTAAAGGCAGTGCCTTACTCTTATGCATTTAATATTGTAATATTGAAGTTGAATAAAATCTTGCTTTGTGAAATTGCATTTTTCTCGTTTTTTAGAAACATAACCGCTATTTTTTCGAACAATTAGCTTATATTTCTCAATAATTCACTTCATATTAGTTTTACTCTTTCAAATACACTGAACCATTTTATAGAGTTTTATAATATTGTTTTACTACAAATCTACTCATTAAGATTTAACTAGATTTTGAACCAAGAATTTGGAAGGCAAGTTTTTATTTTCATTGTTTAAAAATATTTTTTTTTTTGCATTTTTCTACTTTTTATAATTTTCTTTTGATGCTCTTAGTATGTGTGCTTTGGTTTTTGTCTATAAAGCATTTTTTTTTTTTTTAAATTGCTAAGTTATGAAAGCTGATGTTGACCCATTGGAAATAAAAGTACAAAAAAAAAAAAAAGACACAATACAGATTTTGTATTTGGCGTGATACCACTTCTTTCAAAAGTTAAAAGAATGAATTAATATCTCATAATTTCTATTTTCTTCATCACGCCACATCGTAAAGTTAGATGGCAGCACCAGAAATCATTTCTTGACGATTTTTCCTGTAGCATAATCTTTATTTTACTCCTCGAATCCCGTGTACAAGGGCGCCCCGATTGAAGGACACAGGAGGTCACCGTGGCTGCCAAAAATGTCCTTTTCTCCAATTTTTGATTGAACATTCGGAAAGTTTGGAGAGACAATTGCTGTTTTGTAATTTTTTTTGCCTGTAATGATGATGTTTGATGTATTTTTTTATTAATTGTATAGGTATGGAAGTTTTTATGTTTTTGTCATATTTGGCAGGAATTTTATTTGTCAAATTGAGCCCCAAAGCCTTTTCAAATTTAGGTTCGGGGTTTTCTCCTGCTCATATATTAATTTTGTATCACTCGAGGTTTAACCAATCTTCCTTCACTCTTATTTAAAAAGACCCTGTAACACAACAGATTGACATATATCTTCTCAGAAAAAAAACCGGAAAGAAATGAATTTATTCTAAATGCACCTATTTAATTCTTAATCACCAATCTGTTTAAAGAGCTATTTTTACAAAGCTTCGAACCGTAATTTTTTCCGTCCAGTTCAAATAAAAAAAAAAGTATGTCAGTTCAGTTTCAGTTTTCATTCCGCTAAAAATAACGGTTCTCAGTTCAATTACGAATGAATAATTTTATTTTATGTATATTCTTATTTTTACCTAAAGTTTCTTCAATTCTATCATAAAGGTAGGTAATGATGATAATGATATGATTGAAGATAGAAGTTAAAATTAGAGAAAACATTGTTTAGTTTGTTATTGTAACAAAATCAATGAAGATATATCGAACAGAATAAACTGAGTTTTCGATTAACATCCGGTTAAAACATCTCAGAATATCTGGAGCTTTTTTAACCGACGAAAACACGGAGGAGGTTCTCTAGTCGACCGGTATATATATATATTTTTTAATGTATGACCACGCATAACTTTTTACTGAGTAGTCCGATTTGGATAATTTTTTTTTGTTTGAAAGGGTACACCTTCCTGGTGGTCCCATGGTCCCATGATGCGGTGTTTGAGAACGGTAGTTATGGAAAACAGTAAATTTCATGTAATTTCCCCATTAAATAATGATTAAATTTTTAAAACTCAATTTTCGAAGGCTTTCATCAATCCAATCCAGTATTTTGTGTATCAATTCAACTTCAGGGCAGATAGCTGGAACTGCTAATATTATTTCCGCGTTTTGTATTGAATATTCAAGGCTCATTGCAGAAAAAAAAATGCAGCGTCTACGTCTTACAATTATGCTGCATGAAAACCGCAGTTTAACTGATAGAAAATATTTACTCCTGATTTCCCCAATATTTAAAAAAATATACTTCCAGGCTCCTATCAGGTCCCATCACCTTAACTTTTAAAGGTTAAATTTAGTGATGCAGTAATAATGAATCGGCAGTAAATGGCCACTTTGCAGATTAACCTGTTGGCCGTATAATCGGCTGAAAACTTGTATTTTAAACATGCTTTAATTAAATCCCAGAAATAACCACAATTTTTTTTTTATTGGCAATCGTTTAAAATTTTGGACACGTTAATAAAGTGAGATGAAGAGTCATGATGGCAACATGACACTCTTCCGGGTATACATTTACACTAAAAAGAATGAAATCAGCGGTGCCCATCCCCCCCAAACTCAATGGTGCAAATTCCCCCCCAAAATTTTTCACAACCCTCTTGTGCTTTTTATTTTTTATTTTTACTGCTTTTTTTTTTGTATTATTTATTTTTTTAAATATTATTTTTTTTTAAATATAACTTATTCATTTTTTAATAAAACTATTATTTTTTTATACATCATTATTTTTTTTTTAAAGTACTACGTATGCGCAGAATAGAATCGCTTCTTTTCTCTTTTTCCAGACATTCTAAGCACACACACACACACAAAATAAAACAATAAATGAAAAAATAACAATAATAAATAAATAATTTAAATTAAAAAAATAAATTAATGAATAATTTTTGTTAAAAAAATCAGTAAATAATTTAAATTAAAAAAATATATATATAAAAAAATTAAATAAATAAATACACATTGGTTTAAAAAAATCCCTCACCCCAAAAATTTTGATGGCGCAACTTGCGTCATAATCCCCCCCTGTGGGCACCCCTGAATGAAATAAAAATAAAATTTTATAAAATAAAGTAAAACCGACTTCAAAAACACAGCTGAAAATTGCTTTAAAAAGTAAAAAATTGAACACCATCGATACTACTTTTAAACATGAGTTTTGAAGTCGGTGTCGAAACAGTTAATAAAATCATTCGTGCCCATTCTTCGGTTACATGTTTCATAATAAAAATAACCATAAATGTTTCATAATCAATTTCAAGTGTTGTTTGAGAGGACAAATCAATCAAATGGTACAATCAATGGGTACGAATGATTTTATTAACTGTTTCGGCACCGACTTCAAAACTCATGTTTAAAAGTAGTATCGATGGTGTTCAAAGAATAAATTTATTTTTTACTTTTTAAAGCAATTTTCAGCTGCGTTTTTGAAGTCGGTTTTACTTTTTTTTTATAAAATTTTATTTTTATGTCCATTTCCTGTGATTTACACGCAAGTGCATAATATGTGACTAATTTTTCAAATAAAGCTATAATTTCTTCTTTGTGCAAAAAGCTTGCAGCTAAGTGAATAAAAAGCATATTAGTTTTCCAAAAGGCCCGTCATTTTGAATTTTTCGAGAGGGGGGCGCGAAGGTGTTTATACGCAATGTAAATTATACCAAAAAAAAAAAACAGCAACAGCCCTGCCTACTTTTATGTAAATTTATTAGTTTTCTAAAGTTAGGAGGGGAAGGGGGTCAATTGAACCCCCCACCCAGATTCTCCAAATGACGGGTCTGTTTTATAAATAATAAATAAATTTCATATTGACGTTTAATGTAATAGATGATTACTTTGTTACTTCCTTTTACGTAGTAAAGGAAGTATTGTGATCGCGAAAAAAAAAATCTGGTATGGACCCCACACTACTTCCTTTTACGTGTAAATTTCTTACTAGTTGCCTTAAGTGTTAAAAAAAGTGCTTGGAGTGAGCAAGGTAACAATTCAAATATTTACTCCCCTAATCTGCCACGAAACAATGCAAAAAATATTTTGCAATGGTTAATTTTCTAAATATTGCTGATTTTAATATCATTCAGTGAATTTTTCGCAAAATATCGCCAATAGCGCCAAGTTGAACCCAAATTCAAAAAATAATTTTTTCGCCAAATTTGTCGCCAACTTGGCGATATGTCGCCAAGTTGGCGTCAAACACTTGGCGACCAAAAGCTTGGCGACATATCGCCAAGTGGTCGCGCCAATTCATATCACTTGAGTCTGCATTGAAATTAACACTGATTTACCCCAAAAAAGGGGTAAAACACCCCCTTGGGAACATTCAAATGCAACCACAAGAGGAGGTGCACAACTAGACCATCCTCAGAGCCTACATACCAAGCTAGAAGCTTCTACGACATATAGATTTTGAGTTATGCGACCCACATACATACATACGCACACACGTACATACAGACGTCACGAGAAAACTCGTCGTAATTAACTCGGGGGTGGTTGAAAAAAAAATTTCGGCTGCTTATATGTTGGTAGGTACATATGCACGTGCTGACAGGTCAAAAAAACTGAGGAATTTTCATTCGGGGGTGAGCAAAATCAAAATTTAGACTCAAATTTGAGTGATTTTTTTTTCGCGATCACAATACTTCCTTTACTACGTAAAAGGAAGTAAAAATCACTCAAATTTGAGTGTAAATTTTGATTTTGCTCACCCCCGAATGAATGTTCCCTAGTTTTCTCGACCTGTCAGCACGTGCATATTAGGGTGAGTCGAAAAAATCGATTTTTTTATTTCGAAATCGCATTACCTCTCAAAAGTTGTGGTTTAGTATCCACAACTTGGGAAAAATAAGAAAAAAATTCTAAGTTGACGTCTTCGGTTCGCGCATGAGGCTCAAAGTTGGAAAAAATATGTTAAAAACGGAAATTTTCAAAAGGAAAAAAGAAAAAAAAAATTGTAACTTTTTACAATGCAATTGCCATAAGCTGTAAATATTTTGTGCATTTTTAATCTAAAAAAATATTTTATAGCTTTTACATATGATCATTAGTTTGTACATCAGCCTTAAATTGGGCTAAAATCGCCAACAATGTCAAATTTCGAAAATATCGATTTTTTTTATTTCGAAATCGCATTACCTCTCAAAAATTGTGGTTTGGTATCCAAAATTTGGGAAAAATAATAAAAAAAATCTAAGTTGACTCCTTCGGTTCGCGCATGAGGCTCAAAGTTGGAAAATATATGCTAAAAATGGAAATGTTCAAAAAATAATTTGAAAAAAAAAGTAATTATTTTCTATCGAATCTGATTTAAATTGTTAGTAGATAACATAATTTGAACCGAAAAATGCACATATAACTTTTAGAAGATACATTCTGTTTGTGCATAAGGCTCAAAATATGAAAAAAAAAAAAAAAAAGTCAAAAACTGAACCAGAACGCATTACGTCGGCACTGTGCCGGTATATTTTTATTCTACAGCCGACTTGTCTAGACATTACACATATTGTAGGAGACAGTTCGAAGTCCCTGCAGTCTGCACTCCCTTTGGTTGTCACTTAGTCAGCTAGACCCGCCACACAAACAGCATCTTTAATTAGCAACTGAAAGTGAATCAAAAAGTGCAGCGTGTTTAGCTTTGGGTGAGTTTTTTTTTTTTTTTTTTTTGTAACTTAATAGCATATTTTTATGCTCAAGTTTTGTTATACTGTTCTCCGTTCTCCGAATAATAAATAATGGAACCCAGGAAAACTTCTAAACGTTTAATTATTTGTCCGTTTTTTGGTGTACCGAAAGGGTTAAGTCAAAGTGTTTTAACCACATGTGCAGAATGCAGATGTGTTGTTAACTTGCTTTGAAGAAAAATCGCAATCTGTAAAAGGCGAACCTTTTTCAAGGATTTCAGATTGCATATCTGCTTAAATAGAAGAAATTTACTGCAAAGCTTCTATACCAATGTACAGTGGTAATACCAATGTGCGTTCTATACCAATATACAGATGTATAATGTATATCTACAAGAGATTGGCTTTTTAGCACAAGAACACGAAAAATTCATTGCACACTTGAAAGAAGCAACGTCAAAAAGTTTAGACTTCGCTTAATTAACAAAATGATTGAGTTTTGTCTTGAAGTTCAATTTATCTTTATCACGACTAAATGACTTTCTCAAAGTGTAGTATTATGGTAATCCTTTATCAATTTTACAATACGTACATGACTGACCGTTGGTATAGAAGCTTTGCAGTAAATTTCTTCTATGAGCTATGCAATCTGAAATCCTTGAAAAAGGTTCGCCTTTTACAGATTGCGATTTTTCTTCAAAGCAAGTTAACAACACATCTGCATTCTGCACATGTGGTTAAAACACTTTGACTTAACCCTTTCGGTACACCAAAAAACGGACAAATAATTAAACGTTTAGAAGTTTTCCTGGGTTCCATTATTTATTATTCGGAGAACGGAGAACAGTATAACAAAACTTGAGCATAAAAATATGCTATTAAGTTACAAAAAAAAAAAAAAAAAAAACTCACCCAAAGCTAAACACGCTGCACTTTTTGATTCACTTTCAGTTGCTAATTAAAGATGCTGTTTGTGTGGCGGGTCTAGCTGACTAAGTGACAACCAAAGGGAGTGCAGACTGCAGGGACTTTGAACTGTCTCCTAGAATATGTGTAATGTCCAGAAAAGTCGGCTGTAGAACAAAAATATACCGGCACAGCGCCGACATAGTGCGTTCTGGTTCAGTTATTGACATTTTTTTTCATATCTTGAGCCTTATGCACAAACAGAATGTATCTTCTAAAAGTTATATGTGTATTTTTCGGTTCAAATTATGTTATCTACTAACAATTTAAATCAGATTCGATAGAAAACAATTACTTTTTTTTTCAAATTATTTTTTGAAAATTTCCATTTTTAGCATATATTTTCCAACTTTGAGCCTCATGCGCGAACCGAAGTAGTCAACTTAGATTTTTTATTTATTTTTCCCAAATTTTGGATACCAAACCACAACTTTTGAGAGGTAATGCGATTTCGAAATAAAAAAAATCGATATTTTCGAAATTTGACATTGTAGGCGATTTTAGCCCAATTTAAGGCTGATGTGCAAACTAAAGATCGTATGTAAAAGCTATAAAATATTTTTTTAGATTAAAAATGCACAAAATATTTACAGCTTATGGTATTTGCATTATAAAAAATTACAGTTTTTTTTTCTTTTTTCTTTTTGAAAATTTCCATTTTTAACATATTTTTTCCAACTTTGAGCCTCATGCGCGAACCGAAGACGTCAACTTAGAATTTTTTTCTTATTTTTCCCAAGTTGTGGATACTAAACCACAACTTTTGAGAGGTAATGCGATTTCGAAATAAAAAAATCGATTTTTTCGACTCACCCTAGTGCATATGTACCTACCAACATATAAGTAGCCGAAAAATCCTTTTCAACCACCCCTGAGTTAATTACGAAGAGTTTTCTCGTGACGTCTGGATGTACGTATGTGCGTATGTATGTGGGTCGCATTACTCAAAAGCTATATGCCGTAGAAGCTTCTAGCTTGGTATGTAGGCTCTGAGGATGATCTAGTTGTGCACCTCCTCTTGTGGTTGCATTTGAATGTTCCCAAGGGGGTGTTTTACCCCTTTTTTGGGTAAATCAGTGTTGATTTCAATGCAGACTCAAGTGATATGAATTGGCGCGACCACTTGGTGATATGTCGCCAAGCTTATGGTCGCCAACTGTTTGACGCCAACTTGGCGACATATCGCCAAGTTGGTGACAAATTTGGCGAAAGAATTATTTTTGAATTTGGGTTCAACTTGGCGCTATTGGCGATATTTTGCGAGAAGTTCACTGAATGATATTAAAACCAGCAATATTTAGAAAACTAACCATTGTAAAATATTTTTTGCATTGTTTCGTGGCAGATTAGGGGAGTAAGTACTTGAATTGTTATCTTGCTCACTCCAAGAACTTTTTTTAACACTTAAGGCAACTACTAAGAAATTTACACGTAAAAGAAAGTAGTGTGGGGTCCATACAAGATTTTTTTTTATTGTGACAATGTCAGAATGCACATTGTTCCATAAAGAACAGCAAAAACTCGAGTCGTGAAGAAATTATTGTACGTCAATATAAAGCAAAGTAAAAGTATAAAATTGAGGTAAAAAAGTTTCCAAAAACCTTTTCTGGCTCTTAAAATCACCAACAGAAAATTTGTGTACCACGAGTATATTGTTTCTAGGTAACTGTAGTTACATAGATTTTAGTTACAATTCATTTATTTGCTCATTTATTTATTTATTTATAGAAAATAAATAAATAAATGAGTAAATAAATGAATTTATTAATTAATTTTAAAAAAGGATTAGTTATATCCGAAATTTGATGTGTTTTAAGACTATAAGATAATACAAAGTGTCTTTAGAACTCTCTTCTGAATGTTTGTCTTCCTTTCACTTCTTAAAATTCTTATTTATTCTGTTTTCTGCTACGAGTAATTATTGTTACATAATCCTTAAACTTTGGAAGTAATTAGAACTTTTTACCAACATACTTTTTTCCTCTTGGTAATTGTTCGTGTTTTGCACAGCTGAAACTGAAATAATTACTGCATTCTAAAAGTGTCGGATTTTTTGAAGTGCTATAATTAGTGTCCATTTTGCTTTAATGAAATGAATTCATTCTGGTTTTAGCTACTTATTAACTTAATACCAGGGGTTTTTGCTTCATGCATTTCAACCATGAAGACTTTTCCATGAATAATTGGTCAGCAGAAGGTTAACTTTATAATGTTTCAGTTAGATAGAAAATAAATGTTTGTTTAAGAATTAATATATTCCATCCATTTTATGTGTGTATATATATATATATATATATATATTGCATATATATATATATATATATATATATATATTATAATATATATATAATATATATATATATATATATTATATATATATATATATATATATATATATATATATATATATATATATATATATGTATATATATATATATATATATATATATATATATATATTATATATATATATATATATATATATATATATATATATATATATATATTATATATATATATATATATATATATATATGTATATATATATATATATGTATATATATATATATATATATATATCAGTAGCGAGGCCTCAAGTCATCGAACGATTCGCCGATGACCTGAAGGCAAACCTCGTTTTGCACTGGAAGAATTAAAGTTTTTAAAATTTTATTTTCAGATTATTTTTTCGGATCATTTAATATTCCAAATAATTTTATTTTAGTGGTGCCATCTGTTGAGTAAACGATTAGGCGTGACCTTCACTCATCGCTACAGATATCGCATCGGTTTTGTGTGTGCGCGCGCAAGTTTTTTCGCTTGTCAGCCATTTCAGCCAATCAGATTCTTTCACAGCTTCCCTTAGATGTAATAAGACTCATCGGCGATGACCCGCGGACATTTTGTTTTTACTGGCAACTCTCAGTTTTGGCGGATCGTGGGGGTTGGATGGGGAGGGGTTGAGATTTTTTTCTCCTGTTTCGTTCATTCTTTTTTATTTTTTTTTTCAATTCGGTGCGTCACATTTTTCAAAAAAAGGGGTTGCGGTTAGAAAAATATTGTTATCTTACGATGGCGCCAATATGAGGCCGACGGGTCGAAGACAATATTGTTTGCAACAGTAGTTTTGCATATGGAAAACGCTGTTACCTTTTGTGTTTTGGAACTTCATCGAACTTTCAAAAACGAATATATGTGTGCGTGGTTTTGTTTTTTTACTCTCTTTTTAGTTTCAATAATAAATGTTTTTCATAAAAAGTAGTGCTCGTTGCCGTTCGAGCTTTGCATTTCAGCAAGCTTGAACTTTTCAAATTGAAAAAGAAGTATATGTGAACCAAGATTTTTACAAGGTTAGTTGAATTTTTTAATTACTATTTAGTTTTAAAACTCATAAAAACAACATGAATGATTTTTATCATTTCAAAGTATACTTCATTTATTGTGTGAGGAGAATTTTCTGCTTTAACGGAAATAAAATTTTCGAAAACTGAAAAATTAAATTTCGGAAACGGCAGCCCAAAATTTTCAAAAATTTCTTATCACAAACACCCATGAGCGAAACATATGGTCTGGTATATTTCTTTGGGGACCTAAAAGTTAGCGATGACTGACGCTTGAAGTCACGCCTCGCTACTGATATATATATATATATATATATATATATATAAGAGAGAGAGATTTATACATACTTTTGGGCAAATTTGCTCCTCTGTTTGCATTCGCAAATAAAAAATGTTTTAGAGTTTTAATGCTTAAACAATACAGAAAATAATAGGATAGGAAACTAATTCATCATGGAAAAAAACGAGAAAAGCAAATTTGAGTCTTAATAGACAAAATATAAGTTTTATAACGATAAGTTTGATATCTTTAAAGAAAAATGTACAAAGGGGAAGTTCTGAAAAATCCTTAATATTTTATCATTACCGGTGTCGCAATTTCTACAGGTCAGTATTATATGGTCAGTTAAGAACGGGAAGTTTTTTTTTTTTGCGAAAAAGTACCTCCTGAATCAAATACATGGTGGCGCATAACTTTAAAGAGCGTTATCTCAGTTTGAGCTCGACTGCAGATACCACTTTTGCGCTTAGCACTGTAGAATATGCGCGTGGCACAGGCTATGAAGCACTGGTGTAAAGAAAAATCTCAGCTTCTTTTCTTTTGTTTGATTAAAACATTAAAATTTTCGCCGAAAACCAAATCCATCGTTAACATTGATTTTTTATGAATACCAATTATGAATACCCTTTAAGCTTTGTAAAGTGTGAAGAACTTACCTCATGGGTATGTACTATTTGTTTTCTTTGCTCCATCTCTAAACTTTCAAGAGCTTGGACTCACTGCAATCCACTACCATATTTAGGGTTACTGTGGTTCTCATACGCGACAATAGAGTTATTTTTGCCGTCTTAGAAAGAAACCCTATCTTCAAGAGCAGAAAACTGTTGGGAAAAACTAGAAGACATAATTTTTAACCTTCATAATTGCGATTATATTAAAAAAAAATGTCTTGGCTCATAAGAGCCCTGCAGGAATACATTTTTAAATTTCTTTGATAACTATATCTTTGAACAAATAACAAAAAATCTGTAAAAATGAATGGCATCGACATTTGGATTTAGGGCTTTTTAAATTTTGAACAGATTTGTAAGCTTCTCAACAATGTCGAGATGTTCCTGAATAAAAATATGTAGTTTTTTAATTCTTTATCTATCTTTATTTTATGCTTCGCAAGTTTATGTGTTTGTGTACATTTATTTATATTTTTATTTTATTTCGAATCAACTAATTATTTTCTGCCTTCGAAAAAAAAGAAAAGAGTAAATAAAAATAGTGGTTCTTATTGCTTTTTTCTGAATTTAACATTTCACTGATAAAAATATCATTGTTAAGAGTTTTAAAATTTAGCAGAAATAACATTAAATTATTAATAAGCATACTAAAGCAGGAAAGTTATTTTCGATTTGTAACCAAAAAATTGAAAATCGAACTTCGGTAGAAAACAAAATTTCTTACTTACTTCTCATTAACAATAGAAAATGTCTTTTTTTGTATAATTACTGATAAAGTCCTTTTTTCAATCGGATTAAAGAGCAGATTATACAAACAGAAAGTCCTCATTTACTGACTTTTATTCCTAATCAATAAAATCCTTTAAAATGCGTTGTTTCTCAGTTGGACAATTATGAAATGAATAATTATTTGATGCCTCATTATTTCTTTTCCGGCTAAGATTCTTATTTTAACGAGATATTTCAAGAGATTTTTTAAAATAAGGAGTTTCGGAACTACTTGCGATAGTTTTAAGTACTTTTCCGCAGATAACAAGTTGTGTCACATGATTTCTCATTAAAATCTGATTTATTTTTAATGAAATTAAAAAAAAATTGCTGCCTATGGGCATAGCAATTGTGTGAGATTTCAGGGATATATTGCAGGCAACATATTTCTCTAAAAATTATGATTAATTGGTAACTAAACCGTTTACTTCCAGACGGAGGGGGGGGGGGGAGATGCACCTACCGACTGCCGTAGAATGACTGCCAGGGTCTTTCCGTAAGCAGGCAGTCGGAGTCGGTGTCCAAATTTATTGATGACACCAAAACATTACAGATAATAAAAACAGTACAAGACAAATAATAGGGTACAATACAAAGGCAATAAGACAAAGGACTACAAAATATAAAAAATATAGAGACATGAAAAAGATGACGATACGAAACAAACAGATTGATCAAAAAACATAAAAGCTAACTTAATAAGTAAATGAAGTGGTGTTCGCAAAAACGTGGGGGAATGTTGCAAACGAGAAGAATTGAGTTTGGGAAGGGGCTCAGAACTTTTTTACGATCATGTATGTTCACATACTAGGATTAGCCATACGTTTTGAAAACCAATAATTATGACTATTGAGTTGACCTAAGACCCCTTGTTGTGTCTCTGGTGTGCTGCCCCACAGACGGAGGAAGTAACCAGGAGTTTAATCTTTCCTGATACCGGAACTTCATTCTGATACTGCTCTTTTAAAGAATTTTTTTTCCTTCCAAATAAAATGCGTTTTAAATTTAATTTTTGACCTTACTGCAATTTTTGCACTTAAAATTCATCATTATTAAAATTTCACTTGCTTTACGATTTTTATGGAATGATCTATTAAAAATCCAACAACGTTACCTGTAAAAGATATATTTGATTTTGAATATCTGTATGGGCTTCTCATTCTCAGAGCTTCATATCTGCTGCTAGCAGAAAATGGAGGAGGTGCATATGTAATCAAGCTTATATCACGCGTTTAGAGATAGCGTAGAAATGCGTTTCAATAACTTGAATTGAAGAAAGAAGTGGATAAAGGTGATACGTGGCAATTTTGAAAAACTTACTTTTTACCATGGATGAAGGTGATAAATCCATCAGTATCATGTCTCTTTAGCCACAGGAATAGTTGGTAACTAAGAATATGACCCCGCTTTATTCGTTGAGAAAAATACATTAAAAAATGACACAACGTTTTTTTGAAAGCTTTTTCTAGAAATTTAAAAAAATGTCACTTTTATCACCTTTATCCATTTGCCTCTTTAATTTCTAAAAATTACCGTGGGAGAGCTCTACTCGTAGCTTAATGCAAGGCAGTGGAACCCAACCTTTTCGCTCCGCAGCCGCATCTTACACTGAAATCCTTCCCTCGGACCAGAACACATAAAATTTCAAAATGTTTTATTTCGAAAGGCAATTGTTGTTATCATTACTTATGCTTATTTTATTAAATGCATGTTTTTCAGAAACCAATTTCTGAGTTTAAGCAATAAGTTACCACCGCTAAGCCTGGGCTAAGGTCGAACTTCATGCAACATACCGACAGCATAAGTTATTGTGCTCGTTTAATGTCTATGACTGACTGATGGGTCCAAATTAGGACGAAAATGCAGTCTCTGGATGACATGACTGGGCTGTCGGTATATTGCGGACAATTTCCGAATATTTGGCTCCAAATTTGTGACATCGTCACTTCTCGTGATTTTCGATTCACATTGAGCAAAACAACTGGCCACATGCATCAGCTTCGTAATCCGTGGGTTGGGGACCACTGATGTATGGTAATAGGCAAATGTACCTTATTTGTGGTCGAATATTGTGGTGTCACATGATCTCCCTTCCAATTTGCTTGCTCATATTTAAATAATGTCTCTCAGAATCTATGTTTGGATCCGTCCTTCTATTGCTATTGATAATAAACTACCGGTCAGAGTCGCTGACTCAGAGCTCAACGATTTCTCATTAGCATTCCGGCATTGGGGACTTTATGAGTACCCCCTGAGTACAACGTCTGGGAAGTCTGAGCACCAGCTGGTATTGGGGCAGGGCAGGGCGGACATCGTACTCATCAATCACCGCTTTTCGATGTTCTAGAATCAATTTCGTTGGAGGGGGGAGTAGGACATACGAGTGTGAGATAATGAATTGAAAAAAAAGGAGCGGGATGGGTGCTAGTGTAAAATTTGAAAAACTGGGCTATTGCCGTTCCTCTTCGTCTTTTTTTTTGTCTACAGTACTGTCTAGACTAGATGTAGGAGATATAAGTGGAAAAATGTGATTTAAAAGAAATAATTTGAATTTTGACATCTCGTATTGAAATTATGATTTCCGCAATGGCGAATTGCGATACGTACGTGTGTGTGTGTGCTCTTTGAACATCATGTCCTGCATGGTGGTGTCTGCCAATCCGAAAGACGGACTACACGGTGTTTGAGATCCAAGCAGAAAACATGCAGCAATTTATCATTGCTCAATTTAGAAAAATATGTGGTTGACAAATTAAAACGAAATATAAATAAAATTAAAAATAACCAAATGAACTTCTGTGTACAATCAGCCGATCTGCAAAGAATTTCTAGAACGGTAACTCCTTACCAGGCCCGTCATTTAGGGAGTTCATGGGGGTCAATTCCCCCCCCCCGGCTTTGAGAAATCATTGTATTTACATATAAGTGGGCGTGTTTTTTGTGTTTCCTATGAAATTGCATTGTGGTTGTACTTTTCCCCCCCCCTGGAAAAACTTTAAATGACGGCTCTGCGACTTACGAATATTCCTTAATACTAATAAAATGTAAGTTCATTCTGAGTTAAATATGTAGTGCACATACAAAAAAATAATCACAATATATGTCGAAGACAAGTGTATAGAAACGTTCGTGGAAAACACAAAATATTGGATCAACCGATAAGGGAGGATCTAGAAATGTTTCAAGCGAGGGGCTATTAAATTCTTCCTTTACTGCACACCTTGGTTTACAAACGTTGCCCTCATATGTTTTGGACTTCAGTTGCGAAACGTATCCCTGAGGAGAGCCCTAAATCTCCCTTCTTCTAGCTTCAAAGATGCTCTAAAGATTCCTTTTTTGAACTTCAATATTGAAAATTTACCAATGGTATGTACCTCAAGGGAGGAATGGTTGCTCTTATCGCCCCTCTCCTATCAGCAGACCAGTTAATGAGCAGCTCGAAAATGAGTGACTTAGTTGAGGATCAAGATTCAGGGTGTACAGATGATGATTCCAAGAAATTAAAATAATGGAAGATGTTTAAAAAAAAAAAAAAACAAGCTGTTACATGTTCTTTATGTGCAGTCATTCAACTTTGTGAGCTGCCCATAGCTACATTTGGTGCATGTATGCAGTTTGAGGATAGAGATTTTTCCTGTTGCTTGTAACTGGACAGCATTTTCCATATTTGATGGAACCACAACTTTTACGTTATAGTCACTGCTTTCAGTGGCAAATTAAATAATTTTTTTTCTCTTCTTTCTTTCATTTGAAACATTAACTCAAACGCAGTAAAAGATCTAGTGATTGTAATTATTCTTGTGCATTTATATCCTATTTTTCTGGTTTAAGTGTTTTCTTAAGATCTTAAGCTGAAGTAGTGTCCAAGAAAACAGCGAACTCTATATGAAACTATGTATTTTTTAATGCAAAATTTATATATTTTTGGAGTTTGTTGGCTAAATTTGAAATCTCTCAGTTATGTGTGGTGGAAATTAAATGCTGACTTTCGAACCTTATGTTTCTCAATTTGAATTTCCTGTTATGGGTTATTGCTAATACAAACTACAATTATTACAAATGCCTTTCTGTCATTCAGAATGTCTCTTCTTTCACTCCCCAGATGATGGAATTGAAAGCTTATCTGAGTAGCATACATACGAGGGTTGTCCAAAACGTATCCGACCTTTTTTTTTTCTGTGAAATCCTGATGGATGCAAATTACAACCGATTAATCGGCAGTACCGATTAATCGGCCATAATCGGCCACTTTGCCACTTATTAATAATCGGTAAAATGTTGCCGATTAATCGGCGGAAAAATATTTTTTAAATATTATGTTTTAAAGTATAATTTTACCAAGAAATTTTGATAAACAATATTATCAACTGTAAATAAATAATTTTCTGCAATCCTTACTATAACATGTAGTATGAAAAGTGTACAGAGTAAATACAAAACAAATAGTTCATACAGTGCATAAAACTGAATTTAATATTAAAAGATAACCCTCACGGCTGATATTCATATGACACTATTAGGAATAATTAAATTCTTGAACTTTTAAATTGAAATACGAAAACGTGAGTATTTCATTAAATTTATAATTAGCCAAATTATGGTCTAAATAAAATTACTTTTTATGTGCCTTGAAAAAGAAACTAAGATGAAAAAATTTATAAACAAGAACTATTTTTTTTTCAAACAAACCTACAACACGTAGCAGGAAAGTGTAGTAAGTAAAAAAAAAACAAATTCCAAGAACGAAATATAAAAAAAAAATAATCCTCACAGTTATTACACATTTTTTAGTTCTGTTTTGAAGAAATGCACACAGAGACAATTTTGCTATATTTTTTATGTGTCACTACTTTTTTTCTTATCATAAAGCTTTTTGAAAACCTCTAATTTTCACGAAGAATAAGTCTTGAATTTAGTGGCTTCTAATAATTGAAAAATACATTTGAATTGAAAGATCTCCTAAATTAAAGTTCTCACACCAAAGCCTCCTCTATTTTTTCTTTTTATAATGTCATGTCTAGTTACCATAATTAACAACGTGTTAAATGTGTTATATGTGAAGGTTATTTTATTAAGAATAATATTGGTTCAAAGGTTTAAAAATTGGTTTACTAAACTTGGATAAAATGTTGAAATTATTTTGGGAGAGTTAGGAAAAAATATTTTTTTTTCTAAAAAAAAAAAAAAAAAAAAAAAGTAGTAACTATTTCTAAAATCGGAATCGCAAAGGAAAGAAAAAGAAAAAAAAAGAATGGAAAACAGTGATGATGATATTGGTAGTACTAAAAATAATCATTTTGATCATTAATTGGCCGATTATCAATAGCCGATTAATCGGTAATCGGTAATCTGTAATCGGCCAATTTGCTTGTCGGCGCATCCCTAGTGGAGAGCCCTCGTCGGAGTTCTTAAATTTCAAGTAAAATGGTTTTCTGCCAAAATGTCCAACTCAAGTCCTGAGAAATCGTCACCAAAAGCCGTCTTCATTTTTCGAATGGTGTCCACTGGACTCTTACTCAGTTTTGGGCAAAATTTGATGTAGTAGCTCAGCTCCAGTCGTTCCGTCATTTCTCTTTAAAATAAAAACCATGACGAGGGCTCTCCACTTTACGTCAGTCAAACTCTATTCGCAAGTGATTGAGGCTATTGACAGATGTGAAAAAATTCCTGCATGCACAGAAAGGTTCAAAGTTGACTCATGCTTAGGCGCTTGATATGTATCCATTAAAAAAAAGGATACTTTTTGGACAGCCCTCGTATTACAAAGAGCCAAATTTTGTTCGATTAAAAAACAGAAAGTCTCATATATCGATCCGTAACTTACGTGTGGTCTACAAATTTTGACTACCTTTAGCACGAATGAAACGAGAATAAAGTCAGCTAGCTTAAAAATAACAAAACTTAATAAGCATGTTTTTAAAAGCTGTAATCTTTTTCTACCAGATAAAATCGTCAATTTAAAAAGAGCTTTCGATCGCATAGTTATGATTCATTTCTCAGTTTTACAAATGAGATAAAGTGAAATGGAAATATCACTCCCAAAACAATATCAGCCACTTATCATTTTCATTCAGGAAAAAAAAAAGAGTTTTTGAAGTGTTTACACGTGCCAATATGTTGTTGTTTTTAAAAATATTTGCGAAATTAGAAACTTTGAAAAATATGAAAAGGAAAACATCAACAACATTTTAAAGTTTGGTTTTGGAATTTTCTATGCAAGTAAAAATTTTTTATTCCTTATTTGCCAGGCAAAATAGGACTTTTATACTCCATTGGACCTAGCTGATTTCAAAGAAGCATTTTTTAAAGAGAAATATTTATTTCTCATTGAAACTGTCCCTTTGCATAAATATCCTCGCAAAAATGCTTAATAAATATTTACTTTGATGTGTGTGCTTTGCTTTCATATGCTTCATATTTCTGAAATGAGGATATAACAAACATCAAAAATCAATTAAGAAAAAAAAAGCAAAAAACGCTCTTTTTACCAGGACTAAAAATTTGTCTCAAAAGGATTCTTTCGTGAGGTTTGGTCCTTGAAGTTTAAAAAGAATTTTTTTGGTGTAGGAAATTATTTGATAATTTAAGTGCTTCAGATATATATATATTTTTCATTTGTTTCGCTTCGTTTGAAAATAAGATTAAATATTTGTTTTTAAGTATTTGTTTATAGCTTTATATATTGACATAAATTTTATGCTGTCGTAACGTTTTTATTATTTATTTTCCGCTTTTATTTTTAGTCTTACCTTCAGTTCAAGTATTTTTAGTTATTTTGAGTGACTATAAAAACAAAAGATACTTCAGTCATTTGAGACACGTGTTGATTCAAAGCTATTCTACTTCTTTTATAAGGTGACATAAATGCATGAAGAAAATAGAATAAAAAGCAAAGTAAATAAATAAGTGAAATAAAACGAAACAAAAAAAGATAAAAATCGTTATAACATTTATTTTTCACCGACAGCCGAAAAACGTTAGTGTGATAAATTTCAAATTTCGGCGCAATTTTTGTAGCGAATTTGTGCTGTACCCCATCACACCTTTAGCAATACAAATGGCGAATTATTTCAGTTACAGCTTTCAGAGAAATAAGGGCTGGTACATTACGTGAAGTCTTTGGAGAAAAGGAAAAAAAAAAAATAACAGGTTTTCATTTAAGGATTTTTATGAAATTTTCTGTAACAGTTAAAAATTTTTTTGTCATTATTTGGTTTTGTAGATTAATTATTTAGTTCATATACAAAGTTTATTTTAGTTTTCAGGCTTCTATAGATTTTACCTAATTTTCTGACTTACAAAAGTTTAGTACTTCTGTTTCTAATTCTAGTTCTGGTCTGTTCTTACAGAAATATTTTTGAAGTTAGATAGCACGTATATCTTTATACCTTAATTATTGGTAATAAATTTCAATTAGTTGCTTTATATAGCATGCCTAGCATTCTGCATCTTAGGAACATTTTTCTGAAAAATAGGTTTTTAATTTTTCAATTTCTAAAGATTTTTTTTTTTTGATGTTGAGGTGACACGTTATACTTCGCATAGTTTGCCATTCTTTTCTTTGAGCCGTAACTGAATCGTTTATTTCAGAAAAATCCGTCAAGTGCATTTTTTAAAATTTTAAAAACTAAAAAAAAAAAACTTCCCAAATAAAGGTTTTGTCTTGAGTAAATAAATAAATGTTTCTTGTTGTACTGAAAAAGAAAATAATGCTAAGGTTAATTTAAAAAAAAAAAAAATATTTTTTCAAGCTAAAAGTTTTGCATGGAGAAGTTTTTTTTTTGTTTTTTTCTTCTCCAAAAATGTTAAACAGTGCACTTGACTGGTTTCTGAATTAAACGAGTCAATTCTGTTGTTGTGTCATAGTAGCAATAACTATGAAGATATAGTGTTTCGTTCACCTCACGAGGTTGGAATTATTTATTAACTTATAAGGCAACAGTTATAAGGCTGTTGCTTTAGAAAAAATCTGTTTAAGGCTGCATTCTACATAAGGACTGTTTTTTGCAGTCTCTTGAAAAAAAGGCGTTAAATAGGGAAAAACTGTCTGTCCTTCTTTTATTGTAGTTTGGTTAATAGTTTAGATTTTTTCATATAGCGTAAAAAAGTTTACGGATCATTAAATTGGTTGGTGCGTTTGAAGTTTAAAAATACAAGACAAATTAAAAGATGAGACTAAATCAATCTAAACTATGGTATTAAATAAAATACACGCTTTTATGTTTTTAAACGCAAGAGTCAAACATATGTTATTTGAAATCTTTAGTTTAAACTTGAAAGTAAACTAAAAAGAAAGCATCATATTTTCTTACCTAACTTCTAGAGGTTTGTTTTCATTTTATTTTAAACATGGAATATAAATATTAATTAAATTTGTTGGTTGAGGAAAAGTAAATAAATATTTATATGAAGATTTGAAATTCATATATTATGATTACAAAAATAGTCTTCGTTTACATTTTTACAACGTTCATTTCAAAGATAGACATCACAGTTAACTAAAACTTTTCCTTCATAGTTATAACAAATAAATATAATTTCTGTTTACATTATCAAGACCAAATATTGCAAAAGTTCAGTTTCTTATGTGTCGTAGCTAGGGATATAATTTTTTTAATACTCTTTGGAAAGTGGGAAGTAGTAAATAAAATTCTTATAAGCTAAAAAATGTGCGCATATAAGTAATTTTAGGAGAAAATACCAGGAAGAGTGATCTTATTAAAAAAAACTATATAGCATATGGCTAAAAAAACGTACTGAAGGTTGTGCTGCACTGTAATTTTAGAGCCCGAGTGGTCGAGTTACTGGTTTTGGGGCTAGTCGCACTGCATTTTAGAGGCTCCTTAGAGATGAAAGAAACCGCAAATTTTTTTTTCATGTGTCTTTCGCATCTTCTTTGGAGACCCTATGTTGCATGGGCTCCTCAAAATTATGATTTTTTTCTGCGTAATCAATCCGCCTATGAAGAATATTCTACTCGGTATGTGAATTGGTTACAAAAAAGGTGTAAAAAAGTCAGTTCCTACTTAGGTCAACGTAGAAAAAGTGTGTATAGCTTATTACAAAAATACACTAGACACGAAATAAGCTGGAATAGAAACATAAAAAATTGCAATCAAACATAACATTTTACTTTCCCAACATTTCCATTGAAAGTTTGCTATGATATGTCTTGCGTAGTATTCTAATTGTAATATTACGTTCTCTATAATATTGAAAACATCAAACAGCGTCAAATATGATCATTTAAAGTTTAGAAAACTAACGCATAAAAAAAGAAGGTTCTTACATTAAAAGATTTTCTTAGCTTTCCTTAATTCTGACGTTAAGGAAGGTATGAAGCATTCTTTCCAAACTTATTGAGGCGGTCATTTATTCTTTAGTAATGTGCACTTTCGTAATTTTTTTCGATGATTTCAAATGATGCGTTAAATTGAGAGATTTTGAGAGTCACTATTTTTAATACTGTTATTATGCAGTCAAATAACTTTCCTTATCGTTATAGCAAAACACATAATAGCTCAAAAATGAATTCGTAGTTCAGATTCTTTGTGTTCTATTTGAGAGAATGATTAAGAATCTAAAAATGAAGCGTTATTTTTATATGCAATAAATTTTATCGGACGATTATGGAGAAATATGTTTTCAATTTTCTAACATAATACATTGATAAGAATAGTTATACTTTAGAGTATTTATGTATTACTTGTTATATAAAAAAATAGAGAATGTTGCATTGCCACATTTTTTATGCACTAGACACAAGGAAAAAAATAAATAAGTCTCTATAAGATAAAAATTCTGGTGCAACCTTACACAGAAATTGGTGAAACGTTTCGCTATAGTTACACTAACTTACACAGATTATGTGTTGTTTTACACTAGATATATCGATTAAATTACTCCATAACAGTGGTGCTGCCTCCATATTTATGGAGTAAGGTAGCGCAATTTTTTTTAACAGTGTAAATGAATTAATACTTTAAAAAGCATCATCGGAGCATCCCACGATACCTCCGTGTTAATAATAGCAATTTACTGCAATCGTGGTAAACGTTTCAATGGTGAAAATTTTTCAAAAATATCTTGTTAGCCAAATGACATTTGAGTGTAACAAAATTGTTTACTAATTTCTATTTAAAAAAATAAATAAATTTTAGCGCATTATTTAACGTTAACTAAATATTTTCAATGTATCAAACGTTATTTTACAAAACCGTTAGTTTCCAACTCGCACATGTGCTTTATTATCACACATAATTTTATCAACCGAAATAATTCTTTGCTTAAAATAAAGCGCTTTCATAATATTGTTCTATAAAGCAGTTTAATAGTAATATCGCTGACTTATACCAATGCGCATATTTAATTTGCTGTGAAGAATGTAACAAACTATAAAAAAATTTTTATGCCAAAGGCATAAATTCCATGAAACGCAGCTTCGAAGAATTACCTCTAAATAATAAAATCGTGTTGAAGAAACATAAAATTTTATTACTACATCATAAAGCTCGTGATAAACCATGGTAGTAATTCTATTTCTTGCTCAAACACAGCATTGCACTTCATTTGATTGAAAAATTCACATTTAAATAATTAAAGCGAGCTTCGAATTTAAGGTTAAGTGACTCGCGAGTTTATAATCTGTTTTTTAAAAAAAATGTCTGATTTGTTTTCTATTTAAGGAAAGCTTGCGAGGATTTGTGAGTTTGTTTGACTTCAGTTAAAATGAAGTTTTGAAATTTTTTAACGAAATTAGAAAGTGAAATTCTAGAAAATTAAACTAAATCCGAGTTCTGACATTGAAACGTGTGATTTTTTAGTTTGTTATACAAATAATTAGAAATATGTATTATTTATTTTTTGTGAACGCTTTTGTCTTATTCTCATAAAAGCTCAAACTTTTTCCGAGTTTATACAAGGGGTTACCGCTATAGCACATTTTATGTTCATATTATGCACTTCGTTCTTAAAATTATTTAACGTATACTATTTCGTTTGCACTAAATCGGCTTAGTTTTCCAAAATATTATAACGACTTAAATAAACGAAGTACAAGCGAATTATACGAATCGAATAAATGCTTTTGTGCTTGACAATTAAAAGAAAAGAAAACAACATAATAAAATATAGAAAAAGCTTTTTAAATTTAAAGACTATTCCTATCAGCTTGATTCGCTCTAAAAAGTATTAAATAAAATAAATATATAATTTCTTGATGACAACTGTCAAAAATTTCAGTTGATCTAATTATATCTTTATGTGTTGATTAATTCTAAAGCAGCAAATAAAATTTAAATTAAAAATTTGAGAGACGAAATAAGCGGTGTCCCAAGTAGCATCAACTCATCGGATTTTGCTCGGCCGATCAACAAACTCCTCGTAAACTGATCCCGTAACGCACGATGACATCGTTCCGATCAGTATCCGAGCACGGTTTTCGATGAGCTACTTTTCATCGGAAAGCGATATCCTTCCGATCAACTTTCCCGATGAAAATAAGATGAGCTATATTTCATCGGAAAACGATATCCTTCCGATCAAGTTTCCCGATGTAATTCCTCGGCACGGGACTGTTCTGCTCGTAAATTGCTCCAAATCTCATCGTATTCTCATCGGATTTTGCTGCTCGGATTCTGCTTGGCCGATGAGACATATTGGATGATCGGTCGATGAGAATTTCATCGTTTTTCGATGAATGGCCGATCATCGGCCGATGGGATGATGCTGCTGGGGGTACTGCCTAATAAAAAACTTGTTAAAAGAAATCCATTTTACCCCACTATACCCCGTATATCGCTATACTGCCGTGATAAGCACAAAAGTCGTATCTGTACTTTTTAACAAAATTCAGTTATCGACACCAGGTGGCTCTTTATGGCGTATTTTACCCGAATATAAAATTATATAGTCATTTGAGAACGGGAAATATTAAAAAAAAAAAAAAATTCTGAAAAAGTTTCATCTGAATCAAATACATGATGGAGCAAAACTTTAAAGAGTTATATCTCGGTTTGAGTTCGACTGTAGATACCAGCTTTGAGCTTAGCACTGCAGTATACCCCAATCTCCCCTTTACGCTCTATTGTATAATACTACATCGTTGTAAAGATACGATAGTAAAATGTTGTCTAAATTAAGTGCATTGAGTTTTTTACTAAGTAATGCAAATGTTTTTTATTTTTTACATCCTTAATAAATAAGCAAACATTTAAACTTATAATTTGACTATAGAAAATCAATGAAAAGGATGCAAAAATTCGCCATAGAAATTGTAAATTGTTAAGAAATTTAATCGAATTTTGTTTCATTAGAAAATAAAATAGAACTATTTCTTAATTACGTGAGTTATCGATGAGCTCAACTCGTTCTCTTAGTTTAAATAACAAAATTTATTGATACCAAGATTTAAGAACACTGACAAATTAAAATACCTTACGGAAAGCCACATTTGAAATGATAAGCTCCAATGAATAAAAGAATGAATTCGAACTATTTTCCCGGAATATCCTTCCAACATTTGTTGACTAGGAAATTCAGTGCATTCTCTAGAGTTTTAGACAATAAACTATTTTATTCACTCATAGCTTTATACTGTTAATCAAATTCTTTTCTTTGTTCTAGACATATTTATTTCAATTCCATATGTTTCATGAAAATATTAAATTTTCAACACAATTGAATGGTAACTTATTCAGTTCTTTAATTTCACTTAGTCATTTTTATATAACAAGAATCAGGAATATGTGAAATTATTTTTTAACTTTATGGCAAATGGTCACTATTAAGTAAATAATCATCTGTTTTTAGTCTACAAGTGGTTAATTTATACGAAATATAGTTCTTACAATGTACAATGCTTCTGTTTGATACAGTTGTTCTCATATTATGTTAGCATTATTGATTTTTCACAAATGGATTCGAATGAATATATCTGCAGTAAAATGCATGTCCATGCATTCAAAGTCTTTTTCTCTGCTGTTTTGATTTGATAAGGGTTGGTAGCATTTTTGTTTATTTATTTTTTTGAAATAATAAGGTGATAAAACATTTTTATTAAACTAAACTGACAGTAGTAACTTCCTTCCATACATTTTCAGAAAGAAATTGACTGGAAAAGGAGGTATTTGTTCATTGTTTGGGGTGATCATTCACTGGACTGGAGCTTTTTTGTTTCTTTCAAACCTCTAAAAAACTTGAAGCAGAACTATAAAAGTTTTCTCAAATTAAAAAAAAAACAGTTGCATATAATGTCTATAATATTTGCTTATTTAAAGTGCTAAACGTTACAATTATTAGCTATCGCAGCTATGAATTTTTTAAAATGAAATCGCGCTTAAATGTTCTTTCGCTGGTCTAAACAAACTACAACTCAGTTTTTTTCATACTGTTTCATAGAAAACTCAACAAATTAATGCTTTTTACAGTTTTTGGTGACTATGAAGACTTGATTCAAAAGATGTTAATCTAACATTTCTATATTTTATTTTACTCTTAGTTATTTGTCTCTTCCCACGAACAGAAATTTTCTTCAAAAGTGAAAAATTCTATTTTGCCAAGTTTCTAATTACCTAGTTGCAGTGCTCAGCTCACGAATTGCTTCTTAGTGTCAATGGTTCTTTACCTTCTAGTTAAAAAAAAACTTGTGAAGAAACAGTTGACTTCTGCTAACTACCGTGTTTCCCTGAAAGTAAGACTTAATCGAAAATGAGCCCCATCATGATTTTTCTAGGTACTTTTAAAATGCACCTTATATAAGTCCTAGTTAAGAGATTGTCATTAAAAAAAAACAACTTATGACACGACAGACGGATTTAAGTTAATAATGCTTGATTTAGTAATAAAACTAAAAGGTAATAAACTTTGATATTCATATGTTGAATGTAATAAGAAAGAGTACAAATGCGGAAATAGTGGAACACTATAGGAATAAAAATTTTACATCCTACCCATAAAGAGCAGAAGTTAGATCTACGACCAGTCTGAACAAGTTGATAAAAAAAAAAAAAAAACCGTTGAAGCTTGACAACTCGAATTCAAATTGTATTTTCGCAATGACAGATTGCGATAGGTGTGAGCAGGCGTGTGTGTGTGTGTGTGTGTGTGTGTGTGTGTGTGTGTGGTGTGTGTGGGTGGGTGTGTGTGTGTATGTGTGGTGTGTGTGTGTGTGTGGTGTGTGTGTGTGTGTGCGTGTGTGTGTAAGCGTGAGCGCGCGTTTGTGTGTGTGTGTGTGTGTGCTCCTTCGGCAATTACGTCCTGTACGGTGGTGCATTGGGACTGTTGCAGACTCAGTCTCGTTGCGCCACCATGCGCTGCATGGGCTCCCTGCAGAAGCCGGTGAGCAGTTCCCGGGTAGTGAAATACCAGGACGTGAACCGTTGGCAAACTGCCAATTTGAAAGAAGGATAACGTGACATTTGAGGCTCACGAAGGAAACATCTAGCAATTTGTCATTGCTAAAAAAAAAAAAAAACCAAAGCCGATTTTGGTTTTGAAAAATATTTGTATTCAAATATTTCTTAAATTTAAATGAATGTAGTGATTCATAAATGTTTCATGGACATGAACAAATTCATTGTGAAAATAAAAAAGAAATACTCCCTGAAGTTCAGCCCGAGCGTATCTTTTACAACAATAATAAAATAAGACCAGGTCTTTTTTTTCGGAGAACACAAAAAATTTTACGAAAATTTCAAAAACACTTAAGGCTCAAAATATTACATTTATTATTAGGGTACAACACTCTAAAAAATAAACTACTGGAAAATGAATTAGTTGAGTAAAAATAAATGTATGCCATTAACTTAGTTTTAGGATAATGAATGAAAGATGCGTCAAATCTAAAATCTTTCTTGTAGTTCGTCATTTTTAGTTTGAGATGTATCTAAATTGAAGGGCTTGGGAGATGAAGGAGTTATGTGACAAAACAGAAATTGTGAGTAATTAAAGTTCATTGTTTTATTGTTGCAGTTATTTTGTTTTCTGGTTTTGTCGTTAGTGTGCGTATAAAATCGGTCTAATGACATCTACTTTTTGATGTACCAAGTTTTATTTGCTTACCTGTTATCTGTATCTATTGCTTGCCATTGTTCGGAGTGTTAATTTTTTAAAATGTACCGTAGCCCCTTCATCCTCCAAGTCCTTCAATTGTTTAGTAATTGAATTTATGTTGCCACAAAAGTAATGTAGGGATTATAAACTTGAAATAGTGCTTATTTATATCCATGCAAGAATTTGAACCTTTAAGTAAATGTTTCCTCTAAATAGATACTGAAAACTCTCTCATTAAATACATATTTAAGCCGACGAAAAAGTAAACGAAGCGAAAAGGAAAAATCAATGCGCTCAATAACTTTAAATAGTACTCTGTGAATGCATGCTCTCATATTTTATTATGTTAAACAATTTCCCTTTAAAGAAACGGAATATTTTATTCCTTAAGCATAAGCTGTTACTGCTTTAAAAGCGTTTGAAATATTGTATGTTAAACCAGATTTAGTTTATTACCATTTTCAAAAGTTGATATGTTTATTGTAATCATTCCCAGCCTAACTTATATTTGAGATTTAAATATACTGTTACATTTTATCTATGGGTGGGCTAGTGAATTACCATATTCCAGACCTTTTCATTTAGTGTTAAGTTTATTTCATTTATTTAGCACCGCTTCGAACTAGATTTAAAATTTTGTAAATTACTTCAAAGCATTTAGCAGCCAGAATCTCTTTCAAAATAAATTCGTTGTCGGTACTTCTAAAGATTTATTTTTGACCGTTTGGCTTATTCTTTTTGAAGCATAAAAATGTAAAGATAAAAATGATACTAAAATTGAAAGATGTAACCAAAATTATAACAAATTAGAAAGCGTGGTGAAAGTTTAGGAACGTTAATTTACTTAAATTTAAATCTCTATTAAACTATTTTGTAGTCTCTGACTATGAAACTCCTATAATTTCTATCACTAATAGAATGACAAAATATTAATAGCATTTGGCAAACAGTCTCAAATGTTTCCTTAAATTTCGCGACAGCCGATACTTTGTGTTAAATTTTAACGTGTCTCATAATATTCAGTTTTTAAGCTTGAACTGTCTATTACGTATTTCTTAATGTTTTTATTTAGCTTTGTATTGATTTGAAACATTTTGTAGCAGTTGATAATGAATTTTAGCTCTTGAATTATTTCACAGAATTTGATTGTTATCTATTAATTTGTATACAATTACACGCTATTACGTTGCATTGCGTAGATATGAACGATATGCACGAAGGGTCAAGGAAAACTGTCCCACGTGTGACCTCAGAAACCCCTGCTCACATTACATGGGTTTTTTAACGATTGTAAATAGTTTCTCTACATGAAACCTTATAACTGCCATCAGCTCGTAAATCCATTAAAGTTAATTTGCACAATAAAAATGCCGTTTAAAATTATTTAATTTCTTTGCCGGTCAGAGAAAAATAAAGTTACTAGTAGTATTGAAATAAGATTTTAAATATTTTGAGTTTAATGGATTCCCCGCCCCCTCTCTCTTTCAAAAAAAAAAAAAAGAAAATAATAATAATAGTTCTTCCTCTGTTGTGCTGCTTTCTATTCTTGTTGATGTTATTGGAGGAACATCATAGTTTTGTGGTAAGTATAGTTTTTTTTTTTAATAATTGATTTCTTTTAATCTTTTAAGTTTATTCTCGTTCTTATACATTTTAGTGCTTTACACATTGGACAAATGTAATTTTAATATGACTTCTAAAAAAAATGCTTCATTTTCTACCGAATTTTTTTGCTACCTTAAACGTTACCGCTGCAGAAAAAACACTTACGCATATACTTAGTTCATGAAGTATTTTGTTCTCAGTGAAACGCTTGCACGTTTGAAACAGTTACAATACATTTCCTCTACTACAATAAAAAAAAATGCATTGCTCTGTAAAATGAAACACTAACTATTCTCTTTATTGATCAGTATGTTTATATAATTACATTTTCCCTTAACTTGTTAATATATTTTTTATATACGTAAATATTTGAATCTTCGTATTCCTTATTTTTCTCGTGTTCATTTTTTGTTAAAAGTTTTGTTATTCTTAAGCATAGTCATCAAAATAATGAACATATTTATGAACGTTAATAAATTAGTTTCGCTAGAACAAAATATGTGCTAACATCTGCCCCAATACTTCTTTATTGCATGAAAATTTACACAAAATTGATGCACGTTTTGTTATTGTAATGTACTCGTACATATGCACTGAGTGAAAGTGTCTGTATTTGACTCTGATGAATGAGTTTGTTGAATAAGATGAGAAAGTTTTATAGCTAATCACAACTAGTGGTTCTGATTCAGAGCAGTTATCAATTAATTCTACCATACCAGGGTAATACACAACATTTTGGGAACACATTGAGGGTAAACTGTTTAAACTTCTGTCAAATGCAAGTACTGTAATTTCATAAATAATACAAATATTTACGAACCAAGGCCAATCAGCTTACTTAGGTGGCAGTTTTCCTAGGGAGATAGTTTAAATATACAAATTACAAGGAACGCATTTTGAAATGACTCCAGATAATCGCTTAAATCTGCCATAAACAAGTATTTTCCCTTGTTCACATATTGCGGCTGGGACACGTTTAATATGTATCGTGGTCACACACTCCTCAAAGTTCCCATTCCAAATCAATACCTCTGGGGGTGATGGATCAGGGATTGCTTTGGTTTCTGGTATGGATCAAAAATAAGTTTCTCTGTCGTGCTGAAGGGCTAAGCACCTAAACCTACTAGAAAACGAGTAGCATTTTCAAGTTGGTGAAACTGATTAAAACAAAAAAGGTTCAGTTGTTTCTGAATTTGAATATCATTATGTGTTGATTAGATCATTTCATAATACACTTATATGATAAGTCTAACATATGAATATTTCATTTCATGCAATACATGCAACGTAAATTTGAGAAGAAATCGGTGCCCATAAGCCTGGGCCTGGTTCCCGTTGGCTTACATATTAATCTGCTCTGAATAAGCCCGTGCGAATTACGCTTCTTATCAATAAAGCATACACCTTGATTAGACTCGATATATTTTCTGAAACTATAATAATCCTCGTGGGTGCATTGTTGACAATACATTACCGCATTTCACAAAAAATTAGCTGTCGTAAAAGCCAAATATATTCTTTTTGCTGTAATAAATCTTATCCACTGATCTGGACTAATACGTTTTAGTACAAAAGGAGAAAAATAGTCAAAATGAATTCTGTCAACTTTACTTTTTACTGCTCAAAACGTGATAAAATTTAGCAAAGTTGCCCTTTATTCATATTTAAAAATTGATATTCAATGCGTTGATTCAAGATTCCTCTCGAAAGCTCATTATTCTTCAGCGACCGACTGTTTCATAATTTCTCCAATGATTCCAAATGATGCATTAAATTGAAAGATTTTGGTAAACACCTATTGCAAAACGTGTTAGAATTATACGACTGAGTGATTTTCCTTTTAATTTAGCGAATAATTGCTTCGGTTTAGAAGATGGTTTTTTTTTTTTTTTTTAAATCTCAGGTTAGTCTGTGCTGCTAAAAATGTGAAAACATTACAAACGTATGTTTAACTGAAAGGTTTGTTGGAATAGTTTGAGAATTCGCCGGTTAAGAATAAAAGTACAGATAAATTTTGCAGTGGAATATATTTTATTCCACTGCTATTCCACTTTTTTTCGCGGTTACAAAAGCACTTGATTGTCCTTAACCCATTAATGCCTGACATTTTTTTCCCAAGGATTTTTTGTATACTGTTTACACGAATACAGAACACACTTTAGAATGGTTACCTGCAATATGTTAATAATGAATTGAAACAATACCAAAGTAATAATTGAACACTATTATTTGGTTGAAATATTCATTTTTGGTAAATTCAATCACTTTTTGGACCGTCCCTAAAAAGGGACGCTAGGCATTAATGGGTTAATATCGTCCCCTATGCATCATAGATCTGTGAGATTGGAGCTTAAAAATAAATAGAACACAAAACACAACAAAACACAATGAAACAATATTTTATAAGGATAACAATAATTGTATCAAAACTATGACAACATTAATATAAAAGAAAATTAGCCGCTGGACGTCAACTACATCATTTTCTTAGCCCGTCAATTTCTGCTGTGCAGATTTTAGTAAGTAAGTAGCATTTAGTAGTATTACATTCTCTCTTATGACAATTTCTTATTGCACAACTGGGGCTTTAGTTTAATTAAAAATTACAAATTAAAGAATTGATTTAAAAATTTCAGCGAATTGGAAAAAATAAGAGTTGACTTTCTTAAATCACAATATCAAGATTTTGTCCATACTGCTAATTCCCACTTTCAATTATGGAGGACTACATTATAATTCTAATTTCAAGAGGGACTTCACAATATTTTTCTTTTTTAGCCTACTTTCCCGTTAAAAATAAAAGAAAGACGAAAAAAGTATCAAAAGTAGCTTAATGCATCTAAAAAATATCGCCAAGTCCAAAAAATATCGCCAAGTCCAAAAAATATCGCCAAGTTAAAAAAAATAAAAAGGTAAAATGAATATCGAAAAATTAAAAATTTGAAAGTAGGGTATTGAGATGGGGAATTTGTGCGTCGGTCGGTCGGTCGGTCTGTCGGTCTGTCTGTCCCCCCCTAATAACTTTTGAATGAACATTCCGATTTGGACAAACTTTTTTCTGTTGGAAAGATCTCGGCGAGTACAGCTCATTCCCATATTTGATTTTTTGATTTGAACAATTTTTGGTTCAACTTTGAGCCGTTCAAAAAACCGGTCCCGCGATACTTTTTCAATGAACAGCCCGATTTGAACAAACTTTTTTTTGTTGGAAAGAACTTTTCAAGGGTACTTCATTCCCGTATTTACATTTCCGATTTGAACAATTTTTCGTTCAACATTGAACCGCTCAATCAAGCTGTCACCCCTAATAACTTTTGAATAAACAGTCCGATTTAAACAAACTTTTTATTGTTTGAAGCATCTCGGCAAGGATACTTTATTACCGTATTTAAATTTTCAATTTGAACACTTTTGGTTCAACATTGAACCGTTTAAGCAACCTTTCTCCACCTAATAACTTTTGAGTGAACCGTCCGAATGGAATAAATTTTTTTTTGTTCGAAAGATCTCAGCGAGTGCAGCTCATTCCTATATTTGATTTTTTGATTTCGACAATTTTTGGTTCAACTTTGAACCGTTCAAACAACCGGTCCCGCGATGCTAACTTTTGAGTGAACAATCCGATTTGAACAAACTTTTTTTTGTTCGAAAGATCTTTTCAAGGATACTTCATTCCCGTATCTACATTTTCGATTTGAACAATTTTTCGTTCAACATTGAACCGCTCAATCAAGCTGTCACCCTTAATATCTCTTGAGTGAACAGTCCGATTTAAAAAAACTTTTTTTTTGTTCGAAGGATCTCAGCAAGGATACTTCATTACCGTATTAAAATTTTCAATTTGAACACTTTTTCGTTCAACATTGAACCGTTCAAGCAACCTTTCCCCACCTAAAAACTTTTAAGTGAACCATCCGAATGGAATAAACTTTTTTTTGTTTGAAAGATCTCGGAGAAGCTTTCCCATGCATTCCCATATTTCGCTTTTTGATTTGAACCATTTTTCGTTCAATATTGAACCGTTCAGAAAAAAAAAATTAACATTAGCGTCTACGGGGAATTTAAGTTGAATGTTGATCCTGAACTTAAAGTCGGATTTCCTTCAAACTAACTTTGTAAGAAAATGGTTTTGATAAATAATGTTTGTAACGTACTTTTCTGAGTAATCTTCTATGAGGACTCTGATTCCGACTCCGACTCCGCAAACATGGCGGAAATGCAGGCTCAGAAAAAAAAATTACTGACTGTGCAGACGATTTTTTGTTTATTTATAAATTTGTTTTATTTTATTTATTATTATTATTATTTTTTTTTTTTGGCAGACGATGTTTTTTTTGTAACATAAATTTTTCATTCACGAGAACATTTTATTCTTTATTTATATTTAACTACTGGCAACAGATTAAAAGTGAAATTCGAGACATTTTATTAACGGACGAGTTTTTTTTTTTTCTTTTTTTTTTTTTCTTTCTTTGATAAAATGTGTTTTGATGCTCTTTGTACTTTTATTTATTCATTTATTTATTTTATTATTATTATTATTATTATTATTATTATTATTATTATTATTTTTTTTTTTTTTTTGAAAACGATGAGGATTTTTTCTACGGAGGAACAGTTACACTCTTTAAAAGGTGCGACAAAACTTTATTTATTCGTTAATTACTTTTTACGTGTCTACTTCATCTGATGAAAGGGGTATATTTTGCTTTTCGAAATCAGCTCTAAGTGCTAAAAAGGTATGTTTGACATAATTTTAAGTCTCAGATAATCAAGAGAATAATGATCAGATGCGAGAATGCCGATGTCGATGTACGGGAAAGTAGGCTCGTTTAGTTCTTGACAGAACTTCTTGTTTTAATGCATACATCTGTTTCAACTAGGGTTAATTTTGACTGTATTGACTTAAATTTAATTTACGGTAATGAATATAGCAAGTCATAAAATGCTTTTACGAGAAAAACATGAAGTCTGCAAAGCCAAACTCAAAGAAATTACTCCCTGAAAAATGAATTCGAGTTGAAGAAACATAAAATTTTATTGCTTCATCATAAAAAGCGTGACAAATCGTATAACAGCTTTATTTTCAGTTTAAATACAGCATTGCACTTAACCTGATTGAAATTTACAATATTGTAATTATTAAAATGTAGGAAAAACTGAGCAATAAAGAACGCTTGCGTTTCCGATATAGTTTTGGATAGCGTCAAATCTGTTTTGCATGATGAAAAATATTTGAAACTTTTTTTAAAAACCGTTACATTTCCAAAGTCCCTAGATTTAATTGAAAGGAACACTATACAATTTACTTGATGCTAAATTTCTTTTTGTTTAAATACTGTAGAGTTGTGTAACAATTCAGTGAGTGATTTGCAGTTTTTATTTCATGGAAGGGGCAATTAAAGAAGATAATTTAGCTTTAAAATCCTTTTTTTAGCCTACTTTCCCGTTAAAAATAAAAGAAAGACGAAAAAAGTATTAAAAGTGGCTTAATGCATCTAAAAAATATCGCCAAGTCCAAAAAATATCGCCAAGTTAAAAAAATATCGTCAAGTCCAAAAAATATAGCCAAGTTAAAAAAATAAAAAGGTAAAATGAATATCGAAAAATTAAAAATTTGAAAGTAGGGTATTGAGATGGGGAATTTGTGTGTCTGTCTGTCGGTCTGTCGGGCTGTCTGTCCCCCCCTAATAACTTTTGAATGAACATTCCGATTTGGACAAACTTTTTTTTGTTGGAAAGATCTCGGCGAGTACAGCTCATTCCCATATTTGATTTTTCGATTTGAACAATTTTTGGTGCAACTTTAAACCGTTCAAACAACCTGGCCCGCGATATTAACTTTTTAATTAACAGTCCGATTTGAACAAACTTTTTTTTGTTCGAAAGATCTTTTCAAGGGTACTTCATTCCCGTATCTACATTTTCGATTTGAACTATTTTTCGTTCAACATTGAACCGTTCAAACAAGCTGTCACCCCTAATAACTTTTGAGTGAACAGTCTGATTTAAACAATTTTTTTTTGTTCGAAGCATTTCGGCAAGGACACTTAATTACCGTATTTAAATTTTAAATTTGAACATTTTTGGTTCAACATTGAACCGTTCAAGCAACCTTTTCCCACCTAATAACTTTTAAGTGAACCGTCCGAATTGAATAAACTTTTTTTTGTTCGAAAGATCTTATCAAGAATATTTCATTCCCGTTTTTAAATTTTCAATTTGTACAATTTTTCGTTCAACATTGAACCGTTTAAATAAGCTCTCACCCCTAATAACTTTTGAGTGAACAGTCCGATTTAAACAAACTTTTTTTTTGTTCGAAAGATTTCGGCAAGGATACTTCATTACCGTATTTACATTTTCAATTTGAACATTTTTTCGTTCAACATTGAACCGTTCAAGCAACCTTTCTCCACCTTATAACTTTTAAATGAACAGTCAGAATTGAATAAACTTTTTTTGTTCGAAAGATCTCGTAGAGACTCATTCCCATATTTCACTTTTCAATTTGAACCATTTTTCGTTCAATGATGAACAGTTCAGAAAAAAATGTAACATGAGCGCCTACTGGAAAATTTAAATTGAATGTTGATTCTGAACTTCAAGGCGGATTTCCTTCAAACTAACTTGGTAAGAAAATGATTTTGATAAATAATGTATTGTAAAGTACTTTTCTGAATAATCTTCTGTGAGGACTCTGATTCCGACTCCGACTCCGCAAACATGGCGGAAATGCAGGCTCAGAAAAAAATGACTGACTGTGCAGACGATTTTTTGTTTATTTATTCATTTGTTTTATTGAATTTATTATTATTATTATTATTTTTTTTGGCAGACGATATTTTTTTTTTTGCTAACAAAAATGTTTTATTCACGAGAGCATTTTATTCTTTATTTATATTTAACAACTGGCAACGGATTAAAAATGAAATTCAAGACATTTTATTAACGAACGAGTTTTTTTTTCTTTCTTTGATAAAATGTGTTTTGAAGTTCTTTGTACTTTTATTTTATTTATTTTTTTTTCTTTTGAAAACAATTGTGGAATTTTTCTACGGAAGAACTATAACAGTTACATTCTTTAAAAGGTGCGACAAAACTTAATTGACTCGTTTATTTAATTTTTACGTGTCTATTTCATCTGATGAGAGGGGTATATTTTGCTTTTAGAAATCAGCTTTAAGTGCTATAGAGGTATGTTTGACATAATTTTCAGTTTCAGATAATCAAGAGAATATTGATCAGATGCTACAACGCCGATGTCGGTGTACGGGAAAGTAGGCTCGTTTAGTTCTTGACAGAACTTCTTGTTTTACCTATGAACGTATTTATAGGTATGAGTTGCAGTCCAAGCAATTTATAAAAACTTCTTTTGTGTACTTTATTTAATAAACTAGCGGTACCCGCACGGCTTTGCCCGTGGTATAAAATTAAAAGTTCATTTGTAAAATAATTAATATAGCAGAAAAAATACTCTATTTTAGTTATAATTCAACTACAATTCCTTCAAAGTATGATATAAAAATTTGGTATGGGCCCTACACTACTTCCTTTTACGTGTACATTTCTTAGTAGATGCCTTAAGTGCTAAAATAGTGCTTGGAGGGAGTAAGATAACAATTCAAACATTTATATCCCTAGTTTGCCACGAAACAATGCAAAAAAATGTTTTACAATGATTAATCTCCAAAATATCGCCGATTTTAACATCATTCAGTGAATTTTTCGCAAAATATCACCAATAGCGCCAAATTGAACCCCCCCAAAAAAAAGTTTTTAAAAAAATCGCAAATTTGTCGCCAAATTGGCAAAATATCGCTAATAGCGCCAAATTGAGTCCAAATAAAAAAAAAAAAAATTCGCCAACTTGGCGATATGTCGCCAAATTGGCGACAAATACTTCGCGACCAAAGGCTTGGCGATATATCGCCAAGTGGTCGCGCCAATTCATCTGCATTGAAATTAACACTGATTAACTCCAAAAAAGGGGTAAAGCATCCCCTTGTGACATTCAAATGAAACCCCAACTGGAGATGCACAAAAATAAGCCAAAAGAGAAAATAAGAACAATTTTGTTGCTCACAGAAACCAACAGAAATCTTACCAAAATTTGAAAGAAGAAGAAAGTTTCCTTTCCCAGCTTTAAAAACAAAACAATACATTTTCCGAAATGAAACACTTTAAAAAGAACGTTGCAATGTCACAATTTATACGATATTTGGTTAATCTTTGTGCTTTGGGTACCCCTTTCTCGCTAAATGGGCGATAGACGCTCCCACTACTGTTTCTAAACGTTGCCAAAATCAATATTGCTGAAATGCGAAATCTATAAAAATGGAAAAAAAATCCGCCAAATCTTTTAATTAAGTCATTAGTATATTGGAAACAGGGTGGCCAGAAAAATACTACGCTCCTTATTTGGGCCGAAAAAATACTACCGTAGTATCAAAAATACTACTTCTGGCAACCCTGGAAAAAGAACGAAACAAAAATAAGTATGAACACGTAACCATAGTAACAGCATGAAAAGTTGATTTCCGTTGATAAAATAATTCATTTCATTAACCATTTTAGAATCGTTTGGCTTGCTTTACTGAAGGTAAGCCTTGAATTCCGGGATTCTAAAAACAATTGTTACAGTTCTCCTGATGATCGTAGAAACTTCGAAAAAACTTCATTTTGTGCAGAAAATTTCAAGCTTTCGAATGACATAAGACTTGAAAATGTGTATAAAATATTTCTTCCCTATTTTATCGAATTTCCGCTAAGAATTCGAATAGAAAAAGAACGAAATGGAATTTTCGAAAAATCGCTTCGAGGTGCAAAACTACATGCTACAAACTAATTTTGTACCAAGTGGCATGAAAATCGACTGAACGGTTTTGGCGCTACGCGCGTAACAGACAGACAGAAGGAAAGACAGAAGGAAAGACAGAGAGACAAACTTTCAGCTTTATTATTAGTAGAGATAATATGAAAATGAGGTTCTTATTTACATTACCCGCAGTAGACCTAATTTTTTGAGCACGTTTCTAACCCTCCCTTTTTTTTAACCTGCTGATAAGGATTCTAAATTTAAGAGCACATAATGCAAGATGTTCCAAGCAATTGATTTTATTTCAAAATGAATTTATTCTGAGTGATTACATTGCACATGACACACTATATTTCTTCCTGAAAATTTGAATGAACGGCAATTTAATGAGCCTGGAATGATCACAAAATCCAATTTATAAAGCTATCAGTATTAAAAATCCAAAAAACTATTCATAAAAGTCGACCAGTATACTATATCTATACTCATACAGTATGCCAATAGTTGTTGAAGATCATTGTGCTTATAAAATAATTCTTATTCAAGTGCCTTTATGTACAATTATTTTAATATGAATGGCATCATTTGAATCATTCATACTCATCTTACTTATTTTCATAATTATTTTGATTAGCTGTTACAATGATTAAAGTCTTACTATCATTATCGGTATTAATTTCAGAACAAAAATTATCAAGGAATATAACTCTAAAATAGTTAATCAATAGCAAGATTCACATTAAGTTCTATTGCTTGTTTGTTTCTATCTTTAACTAAGAAAAGTATTTACTTAATTATAGAGAGTAGTTTTCTGAATTTATACATCAGAAATTTAAAGTACCTTCACTTACCCATTAGAGAAACATTAAAATTAAGGCTCCCGAGGAAAATATTTTTTATCAACACCCCAGCAAGGAAATAGTTTATAAAACACTGATGAACATTTATAGGTTTTTAAAGACGTCTACGTTAAACCGAGCTAAAAATTTGTGGTGGGAGTATCATAGAAAAATACCGACAGTTTTTGTATTTTAATAATTACATAATTAAACATGTCATCGGAAATATATGGGCATCATAATTGGAAGACGAGAAATAAATCTATAATTAATACCTGCTATGTGCTGTCCATTTAAAAACTTAGTTTTAAAAAAAGAAATAATATAAAAAATAAAACTAAATTATTAGCAGCGAAAGCTCACTTAATAGCGTCCTCTGATATAATGACGTATCCTCTCCGGACGGCCCTGGGAGGGAGTTTGAAATTGCGGCAGTTTTTAAGAAAAAAGGAGGAGAAGGAGGGAAGGTGACATCACACATTTTGGTTGAACTAAAAGCTTTTTCATAGCGATATGTTAGTAGAAAATAGTGTCACATATCATAAGAGAAGGTGAAGTGGTCAAACATGTTGAAAAAAAAAAGTGACTTAAGGTCTGGTAACTTGGGTTCAAAAAATCAAAAAAAAATTTTTTTTTTGCTTAATTTGAAAGTACAATGCCTTGAGAATATAATGTGAAAATTTCAGACCGAAACTCGAAATATTTCGGGAGTTATAACGAGTTTCCTAGAGTGCCTCGGAGTCCAAACTTTAAGGTCGACCGGCAGCTGCAACCGCTTGGACCTTTCTATAGTTTGCGCGCATTTTTCATACCTGGGTTGACTCTGTTATTCTATTATATATATTTATATATATTTATGTATATATATGTTTATTTTAAATATAAATGCCGCTCCAGGCATAGACTATTGACGTAAGTATAAGTTTACTTATGAAAATTTGTTGTAGAACTTTAAACGTGTTTTTCTCAAAACATTGTTTTTCTGGTCGGCCCGGGTCCTAACTTTTTTTCTACTTAACCGATTGCTTTCAAATTTTAACAGGCTGTTCTACACACTTATAGTTCTCGTCGGTACTAACGAGAATTCTTTTTAACCCCTAACTTTTTATTTTACGATCCTTTCTTTGCTAAAATAAAAGGACTTTTTTTTTTCAAAGTCCGCCATTTTGTTATTTATTCTTGAAATTTAACTTCAGTAGTTCCGACCAGAATGACATGTCTATAGATTAAGAATAATTAAGAATACTTGATTTCAGATAACATCAAGAGCCAAAATCACCCGGGCTACCCACGTGCATTTTTTTTTGAGGTTCCAACTTCGAGTGACAATAATAATAGTAATAAACTAATAAATTTGTTCAAATAATTTTTTTTTATATTTTCAATATGTACATAAAAACACTCTTAATATTCAGGATAATTCATTTTTATTTTCCTATAAAAAACCACCACCCGAAGAAATCACGAAAATAGGCATAAGTTACCAGACTACTACCCTTATTTATGAACAACACATTTCAGCATTTTTTGGCTTTAATTTTACAATAGTTTTTTTAAAACACAACATACTATACATATCTCAGATGCATCGAAATAATAAAAATTTTCTAAACGAACGCATATAAATGCTTAGCTTCAATTGAAGAGAATAGATATAGATACGCGGGTACATTTCAAATATATTCCTGAAAAATCTTTCTATTCTTCTCTGACAATGAAATTCAATTCATCTTCCAGAGTTTTAGAGAATAAAACCTCTTATTCTCTTATTCATTGCTGGCTTTTATGCTTTTAATCAAATTCCTCTCTTTGTTTTAGAAATATTCATTTCATCTCCATTTGTTGGACGCAAATATTCAATTGCCAACACCATTCATCGGTTGGCTGGGAATAGCTATTCATGTGTTTGATTTAGTTTACTTATTTTCATCAAGTTAGGAGCAAGGATCTGTTTAATTTATTTTCTATTTTAATTAAACTTACTAGCGAAACATATTCTGCGGGAAAATGCTTATTCCAGATGCTTTGAATTTTAAGTATAAATGCGTTTCAAGGTATGAAATGCTAATGTTTGTCCGCCTTTTTATTTTAGTTTCCTTGTTATTAAAATTATGCATATTTGTACATTTTTACTTCAAGAGATCGTTTCATTTTTCTGTGGCGAGATGTTAGTAAATAAAGTGCGTCTTCTGCGTTTATTTAATGCGTTATGTTGTTTAAACTTAACTTCAATTGAACAAAAATTCATTTCGTGTACTTATAATTTTCACAATACGTTAAATTTACATAAAATCATAACTTTAAGATGGCAAGTTTTACTTTTCAGATTATAAGTAGCCGAATAATAGAAAATACTTATAAGACTTATAATACACTGCAAAAAAACAGTTGTTTTTACAGTATAATTCTGACAGCCGAGGTTCCAATTAAAAACTGTAAAATGCACGTTAATAAACAAGCAATTTTACAGTTTCTTACTGTCAAGTTAGCAGTTTCACAGTTAATTGCCGTAAAATTTAACCGTGTTAACAGTGTAATACTGGAAGCAGAGATTCCAGTTTAAAACTGTAAAGTGCACAATAAAAAACTAAAATTAGCAATTTTGCAGTTTATTACTGTAAAACTAGCAATTTTACATTTTAGTACTGTAAAATGAGTAAGTTTACAGTTTATTACGGTAAAATTAGCAATTTTTACTTCCTTTTACGTAGTAAAGGAAGTATTGTGATCGCGAAAAAAAAATCAGTCAAATTTGAGTCTAAATTTTGATTTTGCTCACCTCCGAATGAATGTTCAGTAGTTTTTTCGACCTGTCAGCACGTGCATATGTACCTACCAACATTTAAGCAGCCGAAAAATCCTTTTCAACCACCCCCGAGTTGTAAACGACGAGTTTTCTCGTGACGTGTATATGTACGTATGTGCGGATGTATGTGCGTATGTGTGTCGCATTACTCAAAAACTATATGCCGTAGAAGCTTCTAGCTTGGTATGTAGGCTCTAAAGATGGTCTAGTTGTGCACCTCCCCTTGTGGTTGCATTCGAATTTTCCCAAGGGGGTGTTTTACCCCTTTTTTGGGGGTAAATCAGTGTTAATTTCAATGCAGACTCAAGTGATATGAATTAGCGCGACCACTTGGCGATATGTCGCCAAGGTTTTGGTCGCCACGTATTTTACGCCAACTTGGCGATATATCACCAAGTTGGCGACAAATTTGGCGAAAAAATTATTTTTTGAATGTGGGTTCAACTTGGCGCTATTGGCGTTATTTTGCGAAAAATTCACTGAATGATAATAAATCAGCAATATTTAGAAAACTAGCGGTACCCGCACGGCTTTGCCCGTGGTATAAAATTAAAAGTTCATTTGTAAAATAATTGATATAGCAGAAAAAATGATCTAGTTTAGTTATAATTCAACTATAATTCCTTCAAAGTATGATATAAAAATCTGATATGAACCTCACACTACTTAATTTTACGTGTAAATTGCTTAGTAGATGCCTTAAGTGCTAAAATAGTGCTTGGAGTGAGCAAGATAACAATTCAAACATTTGTATCCCTAGTTTGCTACGAAACAATGCAAAAAAATGTTTTACAATGATTAATCTCCTAAATATCGCCGATTTTAACATCATTCAGTGGCTTTTTCGCAAAATATCGCCAATAGCGCCAAATTGAACCAAAAAAATTTTTTTTTCGCCAAATTGGCGTCAAACACTTGGCGACCAAATGCTTGGCGACACATCGCCAAGTGGTCGCGCCAATTCATATCACTTTTGTATGCATTGAAAACACTGATTTACCCCATAAAAGGGGTAAAACACCCCCTTGGGGACATTCGAATGCAACCCCAAGGAGAGATGCACAAAAATAAGCCAAAAGAGAAAATAAGAACAATTTTGTTACTCACAGAAACCAATAGAAATCTTACCAAAGTTTAAAAGAAGAAGAAAGTTTTCTTTCCTAGCTTTAAAAACAAAACATTACATTTTCCGAAATGAAACACTTTAAAAAGAACGATGCAATATCGCAATTGATACGATATTTGGTTAATCTGTGCATTAGGTACCCTTTTCTCGTTAAATGGGCGATAGGCGCGCCAAGCGTGGAAACCCTGACTATTTTGCGTAGTTTCTCTCGGAGCTTTCAACTCCGCGAGACACGCAAAAACGCGCCAGTTGGTGACTTTTTGAAAACGCGCCAAGCATTGTCCTAAAGTACATTTTTACCAGGAAAAAGACAGGGTTGCCAAAGAATTGAAACAGAAAAATATTACGCCTCCTCTAAAAAAGTATACTACAAAATACTACTGTTTCCAAACGTTGCCAAAATCAATATTGCTGAAATGCGAAATCTATGAAAATGAAAAAAAAAAAAAAAATCTGCCAAATCTTTTAATCAAGTCATTAGTATATTGGAAACAGGGTTGCCAGAAAAATACTACGCTCCTTATTTGGGCCGAAAAAATACTACCGTAGTATCAAAAATACTACGTCTGGCAACGCTGGAAAAGAACGAAACAAAAATAAGTATGAACACGTAACCATGGTAACAACATGAAAAGTTGATTTCCGTTGATAAAATAATTCATTTCATCTCAATTTTCAAACAAATTTTATTCTCGGCTCAACCATTTTAGAATCGTTTGACTTGCTTTACTGAAGGTAAGCCTTGAATTCCGGGATTCTAAAAACAATTCTTACAGCTCTCCTGATGATCGTAGAAACTTCGAAAAAACTTCATTTTGTGCAGAAAATTTCAAGCTTTCGAATGACATAAGACTTGAAAATGTGTGTAGAATATTTCTTCCCTATTTTATCGAATTTCCGCTAAGAATTCGAATAGAAAAAGAACGAAATGGAATGTTCGAAAAATCGCTTCGAGGTGCAAAACTACATGCTACAAACTAATTTTGTGCCTAGTGGCATGAAAATCGACCGAATGGTTTTGGCGCTACGCGCGTAACAGACAGACAGACAGAAAGACAGACAGACAGACAGAAAGAAAGAAAGAAAGAAGGAAAGACAGACCCAGCTTCAGCTTTATTATTAGTAGAGAAAATTAGCTGTATTATAGTGTAAAAATACCATTCATTTTTTGCAATGTATTTTAATAACAGTTCACCCACCTTGAAACTGTAACATAATATTTCATGAAACGCAATTATTTTTCAATGAAATGTTGTTTTTTGATACTGAAATGAATTAATAACTAAAGTTTTTACAGGACAAAAATACTTTATTTTTTCAAAAATACTCAGATTTTGTTTTAAATGGGTATTTGGCAAGTTCTCTTTTTTAAACTGCCTTCCCAGTCACAGGCTTTAAGACAAGGGCGGATCTAGAAGTGTTTCAAGGCAGGGTCGATTGATTTTATAACGTATATTTTATTTCACATCTTGGTGTACAAATGTTGACCTCATATGTTTCGGACTTCAATTGCGAAACATATCCTGAGGAGGGCCCTAAACCTCCTTTTTCTGCTCGCATCAAAGATAGCTTAAAAACGCTTTTCTTGAACCTCAATATTGAAAATTTTCTTATGGTGAGCCCCTGAAAGGAGGTGTGATAGCCCCACCGTCTCTTTCTTGTATCCGTCCCTGATTGACACTACACTGCAGAAAATTAATGTTGTTTTAAAAGCATAATATAGTTAATTTCATAGTAAAAACTGTAAAAAATACTAATTTTAGGGTCCTGCTCCACATCAGCGTAAAACGAGACCGAAACCGAAAGCAGAAACCAAAAATCCGGGTACTTTCCATAGGAACGGGGGCTATGTAATCCATTTGACGTTTCTGCTTTATTTTTCTGCTTTGCGTCAATGTGGAGCAGGGTCCTTACAGTAACAAACTGTAAAATTGCTACTTTTACTGTACTAAACTGTAAAATTGCTAATTTTGCAGTAATAAACTGTAAAATTGCTAATTTTACAGTTTATTACAGTGTATTATAGTTTTAAACTGGAACCTCTGCTGCCAGTATTATACTGTTGTTTTTGCAGCATACTGCAGCTAAAATTTACGGCAATAAACTAAAATTTCTTAGTGTACAGTAAGAAACTAAAATTGCTAGTTTCACAGTTTATTACTGTGCATTTTACAGTTTTAAATTGGAACCTCGGCTGCCAGTATTATACTGTAAAAACAACAGCTCATTTTTTTGCAGTGTAGAAGATATTTGGAATGAAAGTTACACATAACTTTGTGTTGTCAGCCAGATTTTCGTGAAAGGATAATTCATACACTGTTAAAAATTCAGGAAGCTTTTACGGTAAATGTTACTGTAAAACGTAGCGATTACCGTACAGAAAATTTTTACAGTGAATTGTACCGATAAAAAAAATTGCAGCGCCACGTGACTCACTGTGAGATGCATATGACACCTTGTTTCCGCTCTCCTGATGTGTCTTATCTGGTACTGTGGATAGTAAAGCAGTGTGAAAAAATTGGGTCCAGGGTTCGATCCTTGTCGCTCGTAAATCGTTTTTCAATCCTCGTTTTCTCTTCCGTAAAATTTTACAGTAAAAAATATTTTACGGTAAAAGTTACTGGCAACATGGATGCTAGTAACTTTTACCGTAAAATTTCAGGAAAATTTTTAACGGTGTATGTATCGAATAAACTATGTTCATTAAGAAAAATAATTCGGAAGTTTCACCAGAGCATTATCCTTTCTGTAACAACTGAGAAATTTTTGCAGCAATGATAAACCTGGCTGTTTAAATTGAGTACATATGTACGAGTAAGTCTGTTTCAGATTTATTTATGACTAAATTTTACGATAAATATAAAGATCTGTGAAAAATACATCACTCTAAAGCGCGCGAAGCCATGAAAGTACGCGGAGAATAGCAAATCCTGATATATAAATCTACTTTTATTTATGAGAATCATGGACTGAAGATTTAGAGTCGCATCTAGCATAAAGTATTGTGAAGAACAATATCGAAGTAAGCATCAGGAGATATTTTATCTATGAAATAACGGATGGAGCAACGTTTAAACATGTATCGAACGGCTTTTATAAAATGAAGGGAAGTGAAGCGAAATGGAAGATAGTAAAGTATGATTCTTAGATAAATAAAGTATTCGCACAAGAAGTTCATCACAGACTTCGCTTGTTGTGAGGTTATAACGAATATAAAATTGTAGAGCACATTTTTTTTTAATGAAAGCTTTTCCCCAACGAACTAATTCTCCTCTGTTTTGCTTTGAAATGGTGGAAAAAAATGATCACTGCATTTATTTACGCATTTAAAAAAAGGAAAAAAACATCATTTTTTAAAAACAGCATTAGTTAATGGGGGACTTGGAGGGTCACCACGAACGTCTTTAATATGTCCCAGCCACCATTAGTGAACACTGGATCTTCGACCGACTGGGATAGGAGACAGAATCCTACGGTTACGAGTCCGACACCCTACCGATCGGGCCACCACTGCCCTTGGCCAGCTGGAAAGAGATTTGCTAAGATGATTCCATCTAATTGAGTCAAACAGGAGAATTTTAAACGCGATTCGTTCGTTTTAATCTGTTGAATTCGGTAAACTGGTATCAATGCAAAGTAATAGATGCGTTTGTTTGCACCTAAATGGTGGATATTGACATTTTCTTTTCATCGGTGCTCTAACGGTATTCGTAGAGCAGTTATATGAACACGTGACTAATAAAGCTTAAGTTCAACCATTTAGGATTCAATTCTATTGCTTTTACTTTCAATTTTTAAGTGTTGCGGAAAAGTGTTACCTGAGCAAAGTTTCTGGACATTGCCAAGCTGTACCACATTAACGTGCCGCTAATAATTGCTCACCTTGAAAAATTATTGAAACGCGATAGCTCGACAGAAAAGACATAACACGTGCTGGATACAAAGCGGTGAAACTTAATATTGATGTGGCGTTGTCTATGGTCGATTCTCTGTAAACTCGTAATTTACTGTCCGGACCGAGTATTTTAAAAATAATAAAGTGTAATAAAGGAATTGTCGCTTTTAATACAAGTAAAGCATCAATACTTTTTAGTCCAATTGTATTTGGAACGATAACAATTAAATTTTTTTCTATAAATTATCTAAGCAATAAAAAACAGTCCCCTGGCTGTCGCAATCCTATAGTCTAACACTTAACCCTACACTGTATGATTTTTTTTTCTTTGAAAAATATATATATGTTTTTCAATGTAATAAGAAAGCGTGGGAAAATATTTTTTTAAATTTAATTTTGAGGATAGATGGTTATATTTGCTTTAAAAATGCCTAATACTTGCTTTTTATGCTTGAGTTGCCTTATGACAAGTCATAAGGCAACAAAAGTCCATGTATCCAATTGGCAACGCCATGCAGTGTAGGGTTAAATGCAATATTTCAAAAAAACCTATTACCACAACATAAATTTGGCAATCAATATCTAAAATAAGAATAATGCAACTATATCTTTTTCATGATATAAGTTCCATATACGTATTTCTAAAACTTAAAATTGTCATGTAAAATCTGTCCGGAGTTTTTTCAAACAGTCCCTGCAACAAATTCAAAGCTGCAATAGAAAAAAGCTGTTAATCTTGCAAATGTTTTTTGGCTTGAAGTTTAAAGTAGTCAGCGTGAATTTGCGGAAATAGCTGAGAACGGTGTTAAAACGGCACTTTTTTTAGTTTTAGAGCCACATTTGTGATGAAGGTATAACTCTGCGAAAACAGATCTCTGGGAAGTGATTTTATTAATGTTAATTAGTTTAATCATGAAACATATTAGCTATTATGTCCACAATTTGTGCCTAAATTTATAGGTAGTTTCGGAACGAATTATGTTCCAATTATGTCGCAGATATTACGCATCAAAGTACGAATACACAGTCCCTTGGCGCAGTCCTCTGCCTAGTTATACTAGGCAATGGACTTACCCCCTATCATGATTTATCAGAAAAACACAAACTTCAATTGTCCCCTTTTCGAACCAAAGTAATAGATTCATTTCCTGAGCAATACTACAATAATTATACGAACATTCCAAAAACACATGCCCGGATAGATTCTATATGGAAAATGACGAGTTTACAGAAAATCGCCCCTATATGGCGTCTCTGGGTATTCGTATTGTAAGGAAATGACGTAGAAATGTTATATTGCCGTTAATCTAAGGAGATGACAGCCAATTTGACTGCTGTTTCAAGTATAAGTTGCCAACAGTTAACTAGCTTTTACTTTTGCAATGGTGAATCTTACAGAGAATAGCCATCAACTAATAAAGCAATTTTCTCTTGTACTAAACTGACATAAATAATCCCTTGTGCATTTAAAAGATAAATGCAATCGTAAATTTAGGTAACGGAGCTGAAAAATCCAACAAAAAGTTCATTAAGGGTCCTGCTCTACATCAGCAGATAACGCGACCGAAACCGAAGGCAGAAACCGAAAATCCGGTCACTTTCCATAGGAACACCATTTAGGGTCATGCTCCACATCAGCGTAAAACGCGACCGAAACTGAAGGCAGAAACCAAAAATCCGGGTACTTTCCATAGGAACACCATTGAATAAATTTTACGCTTCTGCCTAATTTTTCTGCTTTACGTCGATGTGGAGCATGGCCCTTAATCCGTTTTACGTTTCTGCTTTATTTTTCTGCTTTACGTCAATGTGGAGCAGGGCCGTAAATGAAGAAATTCGTAACAGTTTTGCATTTTATGAAGAACAATTTATAACCATGTATTATAATTTTTTTAGCTAAACTAAAGTAAATAGAAAAATGAATAATCATTATAGTTAACATTGAAATTATTTACCACTTTCAGAAACACGTTTTTGTATTTAACGTATAGCATATAAGAAATTAATTTTTTAAGTCCAAAGATTAGTAAGGAGATAAAATTGATTAAACTCGAACAAGCGTCATAAAATATATCCGTATAATGAAAAATAATTGAAGAAATATTTAGTTTTGAACTCAAAAAATGTGCAAAACTCAATTTTATTCAAAGAAACTAAAAAAGTGTAGCATTAAAGAAATATTTCAGAAATAGGATTAAAAAATGATTACAAGAAAAATGTTTGTGAGATAGAGATTACACTTGGTTATTCGGTGGCTATATTACAAGTAAATTCTTCAACGTTTTAGCAGAATAGGGGCTTTTTAAATAAAAACTAGCCTTTAAATGAACATAAAACATACATGAATACAAAACTGGAATCCTTTGGAGCTGATTTTAGTTGCATTTTCACAACGCAGCAAAACGCGAGGGAACAAACACTATGTTTTAAAAATAAAACTAAACGAAATAAAATTGAAAAATATTTCGCAGCTTATTGATTTTAAAATATTTCTAGTAAGAAAAAATGTTAATAAAAGTAAATCAGGAATATTTCAAAAATGAAGGAAAATTTTATAATGGCTAGGTTTAGGAATAAATCGTTCAATTGAAAAGATCATCGCTCATAGAAGTACTTGATTCCTTAAGTATCAATTTTCCAAAAATAGTTGCTGAAATTTTCGTATTTTAATGCATTATTTGAGCTCAACGAAGAGGTAAATTAAGGGGAGATAAGTAAAGCGAAAATCAATAACTTCAATAACTTTTGAATGATGCCATGTAAAATGAGTGCTCTTATATTTCATCGGGTTAAAACCGTTTGCGTTCTGAAGGAGAAAAGGTATTTTATTTCGGAAAATATTAAAGGTAGCTGCTGCTTCATCTGTAGCTAATTTGTTGAAAAGCAAGAAAGAGACTTTAGATAAAAATTGAACGATTCATTGTTTTAGTAAGAATTGATGATGATGTTCTTTGATAAGGAAACAGATGAAGAGGAGTTTTAGAGTACTCTTTCTCTTTTCCGTTGCGTTATTTTGATGTATTTTAACCAGATAGAAATAGTCTTTAAAGCACTTCTAGAATTTCAAGGATTAGTTTAGTTGCCAGTTGGGAAAATAGAAGTCATAATGTTACGCGAATCAATTTACTAATTACAAATGCGAAACAAAGATACTACGACAAATTTCAATAGTAGAAAAAATAAAATTATAAATTTATAAATTAGAAACATATAGGAGTCATTCCACGTCAACTGGACCAAATTTTCAAATCGTCCCCACCCGACCATCTCCGATTAGGATTTAATTTGACAAGGGTGTAGACATACCTATGAAACTAACCTGTGCAAATTGTTAGCTTCCTAGGTCCAAATCTGAAGGGTCTAGGATCCCTCAAAAAATGTGGTCCAAAATGGCGGCTCAGCTTCGCGAAACAAATTGCAATGTTTAGGTCAAGGTTGCGGAAATTTTTATCACAGTGGAAGCCTAATTTTTTTTTGGAGCTTAAAGTACTTTTGGTTGGCAATACTCTCCAGTACTTTTTGTGAGATTGTGCTTATTAGATTTTGTGTAGCACACATGCAAACTTGCGAAAAAACGCGGTTCGCAAATTTTTTCCTGGATTTTAGGTTGTTATAAATTTTTAACGAAAACGATCTAAAGGTTCTCACTTGGTAGTTTTATTGTCAAAGTACTTGTTTTTAACGGGTTTTAGCTGAAAAGCTTAAATATTGATTTTGTAAAAGATATTGTCGCCCAAAGTGTCTATCAAAATCATTTTATTGAAAAATCACCTATTTTCAACTCAAAATATCTCAGGTTTGTCACCTCCCACCGTTTTTTCGTTGGTACCATTAGAAAGAATAGATTTTTTCCTGTCGAAATAAGTTTTTTTTTTGATGGTGTTCTTTCGAATAAGGATGAAAAAATTTGCTTGAAATACTGTCTGTTATGAAGAACTGGCATAATTAGGATAAGATTGAAGAAAAATTTATTATACTAAAAATCTGAATTTTTGGGAACTTTCAGTACATAGGAGCTTGAAGTACATTTGGCTGTTAATAGGTTCTAATAATTTTGTGAGTTCAAGTTAATTAGCTTTTGTGTAGTATGCATCTGAAGTATTGACAAAATTCCTGTTTAAAAAAGTAGTCTGTTTTCAATGAGCTGTAACTCAGGTTTATCACCTTCCATCGTTTTTTCGCTGGTACCATTAGAAAGAACATATTTTTTCCTATCGAAATGAGTTTTTTTTTTCGATGGTGTTCTTTCGAATAAGGATGAAAAAATTACCTTGAAAACCTGTCATTTGCTCACTAGAGAAACTGGCTCTTCAAAATAAAGCAGATGGGGGATTGCTTGGCTACAACTAAAAATGCAATTTTTTGAACAGCTGGAATTTCTTGTGAATGGATTTAATGGTAGATTCTTCAAGAGTATAATGCTGAAGAGATGATCTACGTAATATAGGTACAACTGAAATTATATGATCTTCTGGAATCCAGCATGTATCTCGTATTGCTGGCCAATGAAATGACTGTGCAGGGCCTTTTGGATGTAAGAAATTGACGAAAACATCATGCTCTTCTATTGAAACATCACAGATGTTACCAATCCACCACACATTGTCATGAATACAGGCAACAACTTGTCCAGGCTGAAGATTTGATGCAGAAATTTCTAATGGCTTTTTCGAGTGAGAAATTTTTGCAACAAAGGATGCAGAATCATTTGAAACCCTTCTTACGCGAATTTGATTGGAGTTGATTGGAATAAATTGATGATTTTCTCGAGTTCCTGCAATAGTAGATGAATTCTGAAATCGATTTTCCTGAATCAACCTAAATGATTCAATTTCATCTTTGGACACAAAAAAAAAATTTTCACTGTTTTAATATGTTCTTCACAAAAATTAAACAATTCTTTCGGTGTTAAAATTTGGTTGCCTTTTGTTCTTTGTAAACTCGCATGTGCTGCTAATCTTTTGACGGTACCCCCAATGGCATCACACGGCGATTTTCCGTGGCTAGTACCGAAAAAATTCCATTCTGCTTTAATGCCAAAATCATCATAGTGATTACAAAGATTGACAAAATTCTTGAAATTTTTGTACTGGGCAGCTGACCCATCACTGAAGTATAAAGCATAATTTATCTCTGCAATTGAACTCTTCCGAAAATCTATCACTTTTGTCAAAAATACATGAACAGCTACTGTATCATGTCTTAAACTTTCACTGATTACACAAATACTTAAGCATTGCAGTTGATCAGTTGAATTACGAAAATAGACAACAACAGGGTGCAGCGTAGCTTGACTGTTTTCCCAATGGAAGCTTTAAACTGAATCCTGGACTAAAAATGAATAGAAAAATCCAACAAAGTGACAATTTCGTCCGATTTCAGGTTTTCTTTAGCACTTTTGAGGTACTCTGCTTGATGTTTTGAAATGTAATGATGGACAGATAGATCAAGAAGTTTTTTTGTTAGTTCAACCAAAAAATCTTCCACTGTCATTCGTTTTGATTCCAATGAAGTATGATCAGTTTGAATCCACTGCTTGAATTCAACAATTTCTTCGGGATCAATACCCTCGTATTTTTCCGATAAATAAAGTTCAAGATCATTTCTGCTAGGACACTGATCACATTTTCGCAACATACAGTCTTTTGACTCAATGTCACAAACAGTTTTCGCTAATAAAACTTTATAGTTTTCCTGTATTATGCTACTTGAAAGCATTAATTTCACATTTTGGTGAGCAGTGCACACACAGACAGTATGCATCCCAGATGAACCGACAGTAACACACCACTTAGGTCTAAGTTCACAAAATTTCGAGAAACTCACTTCTGGGCCAAACTTTTCACGATACGAAACAAACAACTCCTTCAAATTACAAAGCAAGAGGCGCTTTTGCATGTGCTTTTTCTCGCCTGCTATCCTAACAGATACATAATCTTTCTTTCCTGGGCAAATCAGACACATTTTCCGGGACCTCAAGGAAACTAGAAAATTGTGAGCTTTTTGATGTACAATTATCAGACATAATCAAAAGAGGTGGAACAATATAGTTTAAATAGTAAAAAATGTAACAAAATCTGTTCATTTAAACAAAATTAGAGCCGAAATCTTAATGCATCTAAAAAATATCGTCAAGTCCAAAAAATATCGCCAAGTTCAAAAAATATTGTCCAAAACAAAGTCAAAAAGAAAAAAAAAAATGAAATAAATATCGAAAAATTAAAAATTTGAAAGTAGGGTATTGAGATGGGGAATTTGTGTGTCGGTCGGTCGGTCGGTCTGTCCCCCCTAATAACTTTTGAATGAACATTCCGATTTGAACGAAATTTTTTTTGTTGGAAAGATCTCGGCGAGTACAGCTCATTCCCATATTTGATTTTTCGATTTGAACAATTTTTGGTTCAACTTTGAACCGTTCAAACAACCTGACCCGCGATGCTAACTTTTGAGTGAACAGTCCGATTTGAACAAATTTTTTTTTTGTTCGAAAGATCTTATCAAGGATACTTCATTCCCGCATTTACATTTCCGATTTGAACAATTTTTCGTTCAACATTGAACCGCTCAAGCAAGCTGTCACCCCTAATAACTTTTGAGTGAACAGTCCAATTTGAGTTCGAAGCATCTCGGCAAGGATACTCTTTTACCGTATTTAAATCTTAAATTTGACCATTTTTGGTTCAACATTGAACCGTTCAAACAAGCTCTCACCCCTAATAACTTTTGAGTGAACAGTCCGATTTAAACAAACTTTTTTTGTTCGAAAGATCTCGGCAAGGATACTTCATTACCGTATTTAAATATTCAACTTGAACATTTTTTCGTTCAACATTGAACCGTTCAAGCAACCTTTCTCCACCTAATAACTTTTAAGTGAACCGTCCGAATTGAATAAACTTTTTTTGTTCGAAAGATCTCGAACAGACTCATTCCCATCTTTCACTTTTCAATTTGAACCATTTTTCGTTCAATGATGAACCGTTCAGAAAAAAATTTAACACGAACTCCTACTGAGAAATTTAAATTGAATGTTGATTCTGAACTTAAAGGCGGATTTCCTTCAAACTAAGGGCCGAATTCAAGTGAAACACCATTGCAATCGCTTCGAGGCGATTGCATATTGTAATCGCTACTGTAAGTCGTATTCAAGTGAATTCGTTTCACTTGAATCCACACACAAATTTGGGAATTTGCGATTGCATTGGTGAGTTGCGATCGTCCGTGTTTCACTTGAATTCCTGCCTAACTTCGTAAGAAAACGGTTTTGATAAAAAATGTATGTGAAGTACTTTTCTGAAAAATCTTCTGTGAGGACTCTGATTCCGACTCCGACTCCGCAAACATGGTGGAAATGCAGGCTCAGAAAAATATGACTGACTGGACAGACGATTTTTTGTTTATTTATTCATTTTTTTTGTTTAGTTTATTATTATTATTTTTATTTATTTTTTTTGGCAGACGATTTTTTTTGTTTAAAAAATTTTTTCATTCACGAGAGCATTTTATTCTTTATTGAAATTTAACAACTGGCAACGGATTAAAAATAAAATTCGAGACATTTTATTAACGAACGAGGTTTTTTTTTTCTTTCTTTGTTAAAATGTGTTTTGATGTTCTTTGTACTTTTATTTTATTTATTAATTTTTTTCTTTTGAAAACGATTGTGAAATTTTTCTACGGAAGAACTATAACAGTTACATTCTTTAAAAGGTGCGACAAAACTTTATTTACTCGTTTATTTACTTTTTACGTGTCCATTTCATCTGATGAGAGGGGTATATTTTGCTTTTAGAAATCAGCTTTAAGTGCTATAAAGGTATGCTTGACATAATTTTCAGTTTCAGATATTCAAGAGAATATTGATCAGATGCTAGAATGCCGATGTCGAGGTACGGGAAAGTAGGCTCGTTTAGTTCTTGACAGAACTTCTTGTTACTATATATTCTGGTTTGCAAATATTGATCACATAGGTTTCGGACTTCCAGTTCGAAAGATTTCTGGGCGAGAGCCCGAATTTCCTTCCTTCAACATTATTAAAACTCGTCTAAAATTATTTTTTTTTGTACTTCAATAGAAAATATTAACTGATGAAAGGGCCTCAAAGGAGAGGCGATCGCCCCGCCGCCCCTCCCTTGTATCCGTCCCTGAACAAGGTCATAGCTCAGCCTACCTGAGGAGCATTATTCATGGAAATGTGTTTCCAATTGTTATTTCCTTTGAAACTAAGGGAAGCGTGTTTCTAGTTGTACGTATTAATAAACACGTTTAATTTGGTTATTAAGCAAACATACGCCAAGTTAAAAATAACTTTTCCTCCCATCATAAATACTTTTTTTTTATGGAAAAGTCACCCCAGAGATTTTTTAAAAGATGACCACAAAGATTTACATAAGGAAAAACTTTCAAGTGTTTGCTTTGAAAACGACACGTTTGCTTTGTAAATGCCAACCGAAAAATCATTAATAACTTCATCTTCCCCTACGTGCGTTTGAAATATACAAAAACTTCTGGAAGTTTTACTTGTCAAAAACATCTTGCTTTGACCACAAAGAAAAATGATGTATGACTACTTTAAGTTACTCTTAAAGATTGAAATGCTTCCCTTCCATTTCTTACATTGCACTTCTATGCGGAAGCAAAAATGCTATTGTCAAGTGTTTTGTTTTACGCAGAGCTCTTATTAAGTAGCGCAATAAGGACAGACACAGAGGAGGGGCAATAGAGGTGATCGCCTCTCCCCTGGGGACACCATAAAAATAATTTTTCAATCTTAAACTTTAAAAAAATGAAAATTTTGATGATCTTCAATGATATTTTTGAAGGAGTAGGGGCTCCTTTTTCTGAAAATGTTTCGAAATTAAACCCTAAAAAATAAAAAAAATAAATAATTGCAGTCGATCTTTGATGATATTTTGGGGGCAAAAAAAAGTTGTTTGGAAGTCGTTCGTTTCCAGAAAACTCTTCGAAATTGAAATTCCAGAAAGCACAATTTTAAGTCACTTTCAATGACATTAGGATGGGGTGGAGGGGTGGAGGGTATTCAGAGCTAAATTCTGGAAACTTCTTGTAATTGAAGCTGAAAATTTTGTATTTAACATATTTAAATCAGGATAAAGGGTGCCACGGCCCTGTAGGGTGCCATTTGATTCCCAATGTCACCCTTGAAAGTGCTATACGGAGTCAAGTTGCAACCTATGGGTACCTTATGGCACCAAATGGGTGACTCACGGTACCCTAAAGAAGCCATAGGGAACCTAATATCACTTTCAGGGGGTATCACTGGTGCTAACTTTTACCTTAAAAGCTGCCACATGCAACCTGTAGTTTTAACAGTGCTCGTTCTCGTTTAATCTACCCTTATTATCGCAACAGAGAGAGAGGGGGGGGGGCAATGATGACACATATGAAAGTTTGTTTGCTAAGTTCTGAGAAATTAGTTTTGGTTAGTATTTTTTGCTATTTTTGCGGAATGATTATAGAAATCCATATTTATGTTGATAGACGTGAAAGCTTTCTGTTATTTTGAGAGGTGATATTAGAAAAGCGATGTAGTATAAGGAACTGAACATATGCTCGTTTAGTTCTGAATGAACTTCATGTTCGTTCAAAATTAAACTGCTTAGTTTTATTGCTGTTTTTTAATGTATATGCATAGGTCTTTTCATAATTTTGTTCATGAAAAGCATTTTTTTTTAAATCCAAAAATGTACTTTTGTCAAAATATGAGTGGATGTACACATTCACTAGAATTTGAACTGAAAAAACAAATTATATTTCACGAAAATGTCCTAACGGAGACTAGAAATTAAAGTAATCGTATCCGATTTATTTCGAACGTTGAATATTTTAAGCAATTTATTTGCAAATTTCATTCAGTTTTCTATCAGCACATCAATTATTATATAACGAACAAAACTAATAGTTAATATTTTTGTTCTCATTATCTACATCAGATGTTTTGAGTTCATTCTTCTTAGAATAATTCAGAAATAAAATGAAACTAGAATTAGAACAATTCAATCATTAGAGTTAATGGGAAAAGCATTTTGATTTATTGTTTTATGTCATTAGAAAATGAATATTTCCCAGCGAAAGAGATTTTATAATTAACTTTTAAAAAATTTACAAAACATAAAAAAGCATTTTTAATCACAATAATTAAAATTGATGAAGAATAATTTCAGTTTTTTGTAAATAAAAGTACAAAAAATCTTATTAAAGCAGTTATCAGAAAAATTAATTGTTTTTTTTTTTTTTTTTGACTATGTGTTTTAAGAATTTGAAATGAGGATAATTTATTTAATGTACTTCTGAAAATTGTTTTAATAGCTATTTATAAACAGTAATCATAATATCTAGTTACAGAATTTTATGAAACTGCAGTATGCATCATGTTTTAATCGGTTCTTTTGTATTATTTATAATCGGCCAAATTTTGCCGATAAATCGGCAGAAAAAATATATTTTTTGTATTCTGTTTTTAAAGCATAACTTCAATAAGAAACTATGATGAATAAATTTACCAACAGTAAATAATTTTCTGAAAACATTACTATAACATGTAATACGAAAGTGTACAGAGTAAAAGCAAAACAAGTAGTTCAAAAAGTGGGTAAAATCCTCACAGCCGATATTCACATGACCCTCTTATGAATCATTAAATTACAGGACTTTTAAATCGGAATGAGAAAAACATGATTCAATAATATCATAATTTCATTTTATTTCGCCCTTTGTTTGCCGATTAAATGGAAAAAAAAAACATTTTTTTCTAAAATTAAATTACTTTAAGTAAATTACTTTTTAAAAAGAAAGAGTTTTGCCATACTAAACATTATAGAACTTAGCAGTTTATATAGATTTTATATAAACTGCCCTTGTTGTTAAACATTTTGTTTCTTTGTAACTTTCTTTCTCTCCCCACCTAAAGTTAAATCTTTAATATTTTTGGAATGCTTTTTAAATTTCCGAGCTTTAAATTTGAATGCCAGATTCCATAGTAGTTTTCATTTAAAGTAGAAATTGAATTCAGTTTGAAGATTTCAAGGTTGTTTCAATGCGGAATGATTCATTAAAGAACATTGAATAATTGAGCATATTACAGTTCCCGAAAGAATACAAATTTTAATTCTTATCGACGAACCTTTATATTAAGCTCGCACTGAGTGTCCAGATAAAACATTTATTTCACTTAATTGTATAAATCAAATTAAGTATGAATTAGTTAACTTTGGACAGATACGAAAATGATCAATTATTACATGTATCAAAAATGTTTCCTACAAAGTCCAACCAGAAAATAATTATTTATTCGTTGTTCGCTAAACTGTTGCGATGAATGCTTTATGTAACTTAGGTGTTAGAATGTTTACTAGTATTTTACGGGGTGAGACTGCTTTGTTCAAATTTAATGTTTTATTTGGCGTTTTAGGGTCATTCCATAGTGATTAACGTAACATTCAGAGCTGATTTTGAAACTGTTTTTTCTTGTAACTTAAAGGATAAAAATTAATTTTTAGTAATGCTGGTGGATTTCAATGTACATGTTATCTAGGTATCATTTTTGCTAAGAATTAAAAACAAAATTACTGATCGTAGGTGTTTTTTCAGCCAAAATAGCAGCGTGACTAACGTAACATTTTTGCAACCCTGAAAATTAATGCTCATGTTGTGAGGCAAAAATTTCTCAAAGTTAAGCAAGTGTTAAAAATTGAATGATATATTTGAACAAGAAGTTCTGTCAAGAACTAAACGAGCCTACTTTCCCGATATATCATTATTCTCTTGATTATCTGAGACTGAAAATTATGTCAAACATACCTTTTTAGCACTGAAAGCTGATTTCTAAAAGCAAAATATACCCCTCTCATCAGATGAAATAGACACATAAAAAGTAAATAAATGAATAAATAAAGTTTTGTCGCACCTTTTAAAGAATGTAACTGTTACAGTTCTTCCATAGAAAAAATCCTCAATCGTTTTAAAAAAAAAAATAAATAAATAAAAGTACAAAGAGCATCAACACATTTTATCAAACAAAGAAAAAAAAAACTCGTACATTAATAAAATGTCTCGAATTTCACTTTTAATCCGTTGCCAGTTGTTAAATATAAATAAAGAATAAAATGCCCTCGTTAATGAAAAAAAAATTGTTACAAAAAGAAAAAAAAAATCGTCTGCCAAAAAAAGAAAAAAAAATAACAATAATAAATAAAATAAAACAAATGAGTAAATAAACAAAAAATCGTCTGCATAGTCAGTCATTTTTTTTCTGAGCCTGCATTTCCGCCATGTTTGCGGAGTCGGAGTCGGAATCAGAGTCCTCACAGAAGATTATTCAGAAAAGTACTTTACAAACATTATTTATCAAATCCATTTTCTTACAAAGTTAGTTTGAAGGAAATCCGACTTTAAGTTCAGGATCAACATTCAACTTAAATTCCCGGTAGGCGCTAATGTTAAATTTTTTTTCTGAACGGTTAATACTGAACGAAAAATGGTTCAAATCAAAAAGCGAAGTATGGGAATGAGCCTCTCCGAGATCTTTCAAACAAAAAATTTTTTATTCCATTCGGATGGTTCACTCAAAAGTTATTAGGTGGGGAAAGGTGAAAAATGTGTGAAGTTGGCTTTTAAAAACATAAAACACATTTATTAAATCTTATTTTTTTTACTCTTAAGTGTCACTTTTACTCAAGAGGGAGTGTGACTAACGTAACCATCGAATAACAAGCAGTAAACACACTGCAAACTATTTATTATGGCTAATCTCAGCGATAATTATTACAATACTTTTTCAATTTTTTTAAACTTCTTATGTTGTATGATTTTTATTTATTTATTTATTTATTTTTTGATGCTTTTTTCACTTCGGTATTTTTTTTCTTCGGCTGAGGTTGACATTTCTATGGAATGACCCTTTGCTAAAAATAAAAGTTGAAATACTAATTTTAGTAGTTTAACGTTACAAGCAATGTACCACAATAAATAAAAACCACTAAAAAACATTCTAGTATCAGTTAATGTGTTGATGACATTGCAGATTAAATAAACATTACTGCAGCAGACATCCGCTATACCGCGCGTATGTAATACGAAATCTATCATACATCAAGTGCCATCTTATTTTCCGATGATTAACCCATTTATGCCCAAGTTTTTTTAACATTTTTTTTTCGATTTTTATCTGCTTAAGACTCTTACATGGAATGGTTTACACACATTTTAGGCGTAAAATAGATCGCCGTTGCCATATTTATTAAATTATTTATCGTCCTGTTTATGGGACACTGGACAGATATGTAAGCAAAATACGACCTTACTTGACTTTACTTTTGCTAAGTAATATTACAGAAGGTATCTATCATCAATTTTAAGCAAATAATTTTAAAATAGTTTAATTTTATGAAAAAAAAAGCTCGCAAAAAACATTTACTTTCTGCGGCTCCTCATGCTGGATCGTTGCTTGACTGATTTGTCTGAAAATATCTGTCAGTTAATAAACTCTGATGTCCAACTAGTGGCTGTATCTGGTTTTCTCAAGAAGAAGGACTATTTAACTTGTGAAAAACAGCTTGAGTGAAATGATACACCCATTACAGGTTTTTGTATGCAGTAACTAACAAGCGTCCCATTTTTAGGCTACTGGGCATAAATGGGTTAAAAATCATTTTTCTTGTTTTCATTCTGCTCTGCGACTGAATTTATTTTTACGCGTTTTATATACTTTTATATTCTAAACACTTTATATTCAAAGATATATAAACAACCTTCTAGTCTGAGTCTCTATAATATTTTTATTATGTTTGCTGTTCTTTTGGATAGGTATGTGCATTTTTATTTAAATGCAAATCAGTTAAGTTCTCTTTGTGCATTTATAGGTGTACATAAAGCAATGTCATTAAAATTCACCGGAATATTTAATTCAAAGTTCAATAGTATTGTAATACTGTTTTATAGTATTGTAATACTGTTTTATAGTATTTTAATACTGTTTTATAGTATTGTAATACTGTTTTAAAGTATTGTAATACTGTTATATGTTTATCAGTTTAAAAAAAAAAAGCTTTAGTACATTTTGGTTTTGATGTAGCTTGACTGAAGAACTAGCTTTCTAACAGTCCCGTGTAATGGTGCTCTACAGCGTTTAAAAATACTGTTCGTCTTAAAAGGAAAAAAAAAAAATTCTTATTTAAAGCAGTTGCTATACCAAAGCATATGCATATAACTATGAAACAACAGCTGCAGTAAGTAAACAAATAACTAGAACTCTTTGGGAATTTTAGCAGAAAAGATTAATTAGCGGACCATCTTTTTGTTTTACATTTAAATCAGATCCTCGGCTGAAATACATAATATCTTTCTGTATCTGTGAGAAGAAAATTTGTCTGGAAATGCATATATCGGAGCATAAAGGGAATTATGCTGCTTAGAAGAGTTGTGGAGATCTTCGAAAAGATTGATTAGGAGATTCCAGGAACAATACCCTAATAACATTTCCTAGGAATATTTGAGCTTTGAGTGTTTCACTGTGTCACTAGAGCATTAACGGTTTTCTAGGGAAATGGATGAAGTGGGAAGAAATGTCAATGCAGATACCACAGAGAAAGATTGATTCCTGCAATCTTCTGATAATTCCGCGTGAATACGTGAATCCTTGTAGCTCTTTCGACTTTTTTTGGTCAGATTGATTTCTTTATCTCGGCTTTTAACATGGGTCAGAGAAATTTTAGCTGGAAAAAATAGGGTTTAACACTTTTCGCACAGCAGTGACCTGTCTCCTTTTCAGAAAAGTTAATATGCTTACATTTTCATGAGGACCTGATTGTAGAATTTAAAAATATTTTTTACTGAATATTGATACCACCTAGTATTGGCTTAACGTGTTAGATCATTTATGCTTTAAAAGACACCGAATGCACAGAAACAGATCTTTATATGTATGAAGAACAATGTATGTAAGGTCTTGTAAAGTGAAGTAAAATAGTTTAAAACAAAAATCCAATCAACACTTCCACGTCTGTAAAAAACCGTTTCCCTCCGTAACCGCAGGAAAAATAATACATAATTTTTGGAAAACGCAGTGCACCTTGAAATCTTCAGAAAGTGCTATATTTAGTGCAAAACGAAATTCTCGCCTTCCAATACTATAGTAGAAAGTATACTTTACTTTTTAAAAAACATTAAATCACTACAATACATAACTCTATCTCTCAAATTTAAGAATTGTAGGAAATTCTGTAAAAATTATGCGTTTAAAAATTTATTTAAAGTTTGCTGGGCTGAAAGAAAAAAAAAAAACACTTCGAGGTGCATCATCGGAGATTTAAAACTGCCTACGAACTAAATTTCAAGTCTGTAAGTGTTACAGTTTCCTCTGAGCATCGCAGACATTGAATTTAATACAAGTTATAAGCAGGGTAGATTGGCGGAAGACGCCGTAGTGTACAAGATGCCGTATCATGTGTTTATCCGACAAGCATGAAAATAATCAGCTTGCCAGTCAGTTCGAATGAAGGAGCGTGCACATTGAGAACATACAAATCCTTTTCATTGATTAATCAAATTCAATCGATGTTCTTAGAGGATTTTGTTTTCCCGATCGTTCCGGTAAGAACGCGAAACCATACTCACTAAATTTCTTCAATTTTTCCCAAGTAAACCCCAATAGGGCCATATGTGAACAATTGAAGAGTTTTAGTAAATAAACGTACTTTTTTAAACATCAAATAATTGTATGAAACAAAGAAACCACTCAATCAAGGGGACTTTGATGGGCTACGAAATCGATAGTAATTTAATGAAAAAAATATGTTCAGATGTGTCACAATTTCCCCCACTTAAAAAATTTGTGTATATATTAATAAAACTATGCTTTAATAGTTAACTTGATTATTTCAGAAACGGAAGAATGATTATGCTGTCATCCGTAGCTTTCTCACATCACCAAAATAAAAACCCACCAACATTACCATCTGACTGTTTGAGTGTGACATTGTCACTCACTTTACGTATAAGAATTTCGTTTCAAAACAGCCAAGGCGTAAAGATGCAAAGAAATGTCAAAGGAGATATAGCTAAGGAAGACCGATTTGTGGTGTCTTTTACTTGCTCCAGAACAGAATATTTCCCCTTTTGCTTTCTGCTTAAATTCTTTGCCTCGTATTTGTGCTAAAATGAAATGTGGGTGGAATTGTCTTTTGTGAAAGGCAGGGAGTAAAATAAAATCTCCTTCTGTGGGACAGATGCTTGAAACAGAAAAATGCGATTGTGCCTGGAACAAAAGAACTCGAGGTTTCCATTTTCATTTAAAATGAACTTTTTAGTTGAAGTAAAAACTTGAGCTTTGAAATTCTTTATAGGTTTCAGTTCTTAACTTGTGCATCGCATTTGTATCAAAGGCAAAATGATCTCGTCTGTCTCTATAGGGAAATGAGGGGCAAAGTGAAATATTTAATAAATATTTAATTTTCAAATGAACAAGTTATAACCTTACTTTGAAAATTACAATATATGAAGGGAGAATATTGTATCCCTGAATTGTATATCTGAATTTAAATTGAAATTTAATCTTTTGTTTTGGTAGACAATTTGTTTTTTTTTTTTTTAAATGAAAGTAGAAAACTACCACTTTAACCTGTGTATAATAGGTTAAAGTAATAACTCAAACATCTTTCAAATGGGATCTGCTATGTTTGATTATTAAACGTGTTTTTCATTGAATGAATGAAATATTTGACTGAATAAACTAATAAATTAATTAACAAAGTAACCTAATAATGATTAAATTAATAAATGATTCAGTAAACGATTAAGTGAATGCAAGATCAAATTAGAGCTTGACAAATAAATACTTGAACGAATAAACAAATAAGAATGTTTTCATTAATTAATGAATATGTAAATGAATTCATAAATAAATAAGTAATAAGTTTAAGTAAGCTGCTTCACTTCGCGTAATTCATTTTGCCTAGCATCCGCGTCACAAAATGTACTAAGCGTTTAAATTTAAACATGTATAATGTTAAAATATTAGGAATGCTTCTGTGTCTAAGCAAATAACTACTGCTCTGTGGACATCAGTTTGTCTCAATTGCTATGTGAATTGTTAAAAAAAAAACCAACAAAAGCTTTAGAGTGTGCTTTTATTTATCTCAACGTAATATTGTAACAGCGTACTTTTCAATCGCAATGAAAAGTAAACATAGTTTGTGTCTTACTTTGACAACCTGTCATTCATTTCAAAGGGCGATATGATTCAAACTCATATTCTGCACATTGCCTTAAAATTTTGAATTCGAGTATCTCCTTGAGTTTTCTTCAATCTTTCCAATTTCTAACGTCGGAATAATATTTAAATGTAGAATATTTCTCTACATAAGTTTGGAGACACATGTTCAGTACAAAAGTCAGAATTCGTATCTTTCCACTAATTTTCGTTCCTGTTTCAATCTTTTAACACCCCAAATCTGCATTTCAAATTGAGTGACTTTTCTATAAAACCGTTTATTTTATGTTCCCAACTATATCAATGACCTTAACAAACATAGTGTTAGTCAAAAACTAAATGCAATTCCCGTAACAAACAGTTACCTATCAAATAATGATAAAAAGACGTTTTTCATATATAGGGGAATGTGGGGCAAAGTGAAGTAGTTAATAACAAATAAATAAACATAAAAATGAATTGATTAACTTACGAGGAAAAAAATGAGTGTATAAAAATAGAATGAATGAATAAATAAGTGAATTAATAAATAAAAGAATGTAAATAAATTAATAAATGAAGAAATGCATGAATGCATAAGCAAAATAAATGAACTATTTCATTTTGCCCGCGTGCAATTGACAAAATACATTGAACATTTAATATCAAAACATGCCTAATATAAACTAAATAAGGGCCGCACTGGACATCAATAAATCTTAATTAATAGTTAAAATAATAATTCAAAAATTTTATCCTTTTATAATAACAAGACATATTTTTGAAAAACCACGAACATTATAATAAACACATCAAGTTTTGAAATTACTTGTTTAATTTTTTTCGTTGATCTTTGGAGCGATTTTTTTAGACAGGAATCAACTAGATGCCTAGGAACGTAGTTAAAATGTAGCTAGATAGGTGGCGCTGCAAACTAAAAATATTTTGCCATTTTACTTTGTCCCACATTCCCCTACTAAGCTGCGAATATCTTGATATTGGGGAGGATACATGCGGAACTTCTTGAAACATTGTAAAAGCGTGAACATTTCAAAATCAACACTTTTTATGTTTTAATTCGTGAAGAGTAAATGCATGGTGAGAGTATTTAAAATGGACGGTTTTACAAATTATAAAGTAGTACGTGTGTGACTCATATGAGTTCTTACATCAAATTTTCAGCGAACATTTTAATTCTAACATTTACCAACTATAAAGCAACTGGCATTCAATAAAACTACTTAATTAAAAAATCATTACAGGAACTCTTAATGACGAAAAGATTAGCAATTAGATAATTTAATGCGCGATATTCTACTTAATGTATTCGCTTTAATTATAATTCGAACGAACTGACTTCATTAGTATTTTTTAGTTGGAATTAAAAAAAATGTATGCACTTGCACGCTGCACTCCCGCCAAATTTAAAAAGCAATTAGTTAATTAGATTTCATTTATTTTGCAAGTACTGCCCTTGTAAGGGAAAATGAGTGAGACAAATGAATTTTTTTTTTGCAATTGCTACTTTTTTTTAGTTGGATAATATATTAGAGAAAATTAGCATTTTAATACGTTTATACATCATCGTTGTTTATTCTAGTAATTCTTTGGTGGCATGGAATTTTGAGTTCGAAGCTTGCCTGATTATCTCGAGTTATCTCGGGCTCGTATGAGTTGCAGGTAATTATTATCCCAAGAAAACTCGGGTGAAACTCAATGATTTTACACCTGTAAAATATTAAAAATCCAACCTAAAACCTACATCTTTTGTTTTTGTTTCGTTTACTTGGATTTAATATAATATAATAAAACAATGTGATGATTTTTTGCAATTTTTTCAAAAAGAAAATGGGTAAAGAAGGCGGTTAAGTCCAAAAAAAAAGTTATTCCCATGAAGTGTACTGCGTACATGGTCAGAACGCAGAATTCTTTAAGTTTTCATCATACTTGAAAATTTCAGGAGGTAAAAATAATTTTTGATACATGTTTCCTGTCGTTGCTGAGGAAAAATTAAATGAATCTACACACACACACACACAAAACAAATAAAAGGTGTTGCTTAACATAAGTATTGCATAGTTGTACAAGTGTACTTCAGCATATGAAACGGATCCTAAATTAGCTAGCTACAAATAATTTTTAGTTTGCAATTATAGGGGAAGACCGCCTATATTGGACCACTGCTTAAATTGGACCTCGGGCTTAAAATCTAGTACAGAGATCTATGCTAAACTTTAACGGTAGATACATAAAGTTTTAGAAATAAAATCAATGTGTATGAAGTTTCACCAGTCTTCGAACTTTGTAGCGTGAGTTACGGCATGATTTATGTTGAAAACGTGTAAAATCTTATTTTGCGGACTTGTACCTAGTAAGATAGTACTAAAACTTGTAAGCTAAGGTTTTTATGCTGTTATAGCATAATAATCTGTGTTTAATAAGGATCACATCTATGTATTTACATGCGCGGTTGTGATAATTTTTGACAGAGAAATAAGCTGAAGAATAAAAAATGGCATGTTTTCCTTTATTGGACCGAAAAAAATTTCCTATATTGGACCGGTGGTCCAATTTAAGAATATGATTTTAAGCAAGACTTTTCATTAATTGTAACATTTAATGAGTGACTTATCTGATTTAATAGCGTAGTTAAGATTATTTTAAGCATACTTTAACACCTATTCACGATATTCATTTTTTTTATCAAGCACATTTTCTAGAAGCTGCAAATTCTTGAAATATTTGTTTTTTTTTTCTCTTTTTCCATTAAATTGCAGTTTCAGGTTGTTAAACGTAGTTATTAATTTGAATAAAATTTGTGCTGGTTTACCGAGGAAAAAAATGAAATTCTTCGATTTGTCCGAAAAGATTTTAAAAAGAAAAAATTAATATGCTACTAAAATGTTCAATGTAGATGAAACCGATCTTTTCGCTGCCCAAAAGTCCTAAAATATATTGACGTATAAAAGTAAACACCAGTTTGGAGCAGTGATGTGTGGTGAACGTGTTAGAAACACACTTGCTATTTGCTGCATGAGTGCAACAGAATAGCTACACCCCCCTCCCTCCCCATGCTTATGTTCAAAAGAACACGTTCCATGTATGTGCTTATCGTAAAAGCACCCCCTGGTGAGTAATATGCTTCTTCAAAAAGGTTAGATCACAAACGATAACTCACACAATTGATACAATATTTCATCAAAACCGTTAAACCAAAAGCACAGATGCAAATAAACTTGGTTAACGAGAGCGATATAATAATGCTTTCTCTTCAAGCACACCATGCAAAATGTTATCTTTTTTCAGTCTCTGTCTACATATTTTAATCGAGCGCATGATACATGGATACGAGAACATCCAATAAGATCCATTACCCAATATCGAATAGAAGAACTGTTTGGTAACTCTTACGGGTAAACCTCAATCAAGGCCATGGCAAATACTGTGAGTTGATTCTAAAGAATAGGAGTTTGGCCTGTTAATTGACATGTGTTTAGCGGCATTGACTTGGCTGGAGCAGAGTTCGAGGTATGTAGTCCAGATAAAACTACTCAAAGTGAGCAGGCTACATGTTCAGTCTAAGTTGTACTGTTGTACACCATGTACAAGAACTAGCTACGCCTTAAATTAGAACAAGCTCTGCATAATCAACGGATAGTTCTCATCAAAGCATGATTGTCAGCTTCAACTATGATTTTGCAAAGGCCAGGCTCACACATCAATTTACCTAAAAAATAGAAAGAACAAAAAGGAAGGCTATCTCAGCAATCATTCTAACGCCGTATGAAAAAAGCATAGAAAAGAAAAAGTCACACTAGAATAAGCAAGAAACTGCACAAAACAATTGTTATTGCAATATTTGTCATAGATATGAAGCGCAAAACATGATTCAATGCATGAAATGCTATCGGTGAGTCAGGCGCGGATCCAGGATTTCTCTCAGGGAGGGGCAGTTTCATTCTCAATTCGGCGCCCCCCCCAAAGATTTTTTGGCGCCCCCCCTCAATTAAAATGCGTTAAGAAAGTGGGGGAAAATGCTCTTTGGTCTGTTATTCATTTTCTTCAGATTCAAGCA
>JAXGGA010004201.1:0-91449 GCA_038373865.1 Uloborus plumipes | reverse complement strand
TCACATAACATCTGATCTACTGAACCGATTTGGACGATTTTTTTTAATCGATAGGAGATGGTGTAACTTAGGTACCATGTACTCATATGACGATATTTGTTCACTAGAAAAAAAGTTATGATCGAAAAACTAAAATTTCATGTTATTTAAAACTATGTACTATCGTAAATCCTTACTTCAATGAGCGACCTGATGGTCAAGTGGTTAATCGTGTCAGGTTGAAGTTCCTGATGGAATGAGATCGAGTCCAGGTCTGCGTATATTTTTTTGAACAGCTGCATGGTTTTTTTTTAAAAAATTGTATAAGTATACGATTTTAATTAACGAAGATATCAATTAATAAGTAATCAAATTTAGAGCGATTTGTCCTAAATGATTAAATAGGAAATCCATTGTTACAAAACGTGGTTGATATGAAACAGTAATAATAATGATAATGATAATTTTGAATGAAGGCTTAACTAAATCATACATGAAATTCAACTAAATTTAAACTTTATTCTGAACTTTATTTAAAATCGTAATTGTTAGGTTTTATACTATATTTTAATTATTTAAGTGCATAAATATTAGAATGAAATAAAATATTTTTGGAAAAAAAAATAGAACCGACTTCAGTAGGAAATTGCTTTAAAAAGTAAAAAATAATTTTTTTCTTTGAACACCATCGAAACTACTTTTAAACATAAGTTTTGAAGTTGGCGCAAAAACAATGTATAGAATCAGACACAACTACAGTTCAACTATAAATTTAATTTTAATGGATCCACATTCTTTAAGAGCATTCGCATACATTTCATTGATTACCACATACTCGTGTAATGGTACAAATATTCTGCTTTAATTTTCAATGGTTTCTCTGAAAAATGTTGGCAAAATATGGTTAAATATCATTTTACCTATTGTTTTTGCGTCAACTTCAAAACTTTTGTTTAAAAGTAGTTTCGATGGTGTTCAAAGAAAACAATTTTTTTTTACTTTTTAGAGCAATTTCCAACTAAAGTCGGTTCGATTTTTTTTCCAAAAATATTTTTATTTGTTAAAAATAGAAACTGGCAACTGATAAACATTTTAATAAATTATAAGAGTTTGCTTTCCTTGTCTGCCAACAATGACAACAGTTCTGATTGCTTGAATAAAGGCTAAGCTGCATTTGCTAAAAAAAGCTATAACTCGCGTTCTATAGAACATGGAAGATCCAATTACATCATATCAGTAGCAGAAAATTTTTCTCTTTCATTTGGTGCTATTTTTTTAAGTTTTAAAATATGTTATCACTGCTAAAATCCCGAAAAATCTTTCAAAGGTTTTTAATTAATATTTTCGTTAATTAATACCATCTGAAGACACAACCTAGCTAAGAACACTAGATCAACTCCCCTTTCGAACAAAAAAATCTTTTTTTTCAATTCAATTTTGGGCAGCATCTAACATCTGATGAAAAAAATATAGGAGTTAGAAATAAAATATAGGAGTAAGTAAGAAATATAGGAAATATAGGAGAATATCAGACAAACTGAGAAAATATAGGAGATATAGGAGGACTATGAGGCCTGCGGTTCTTTGCGGGGTAAAAGCGGAATTTTTTTTCCTCCGGCCCTCTACTGGAATTTTTGCGGAATTTTACCCAGAGTGCACTGCGCGCATCGAGTTTGTTTACATCCGCCATATTGGATAACGCGTCGTCGGATTCTCTTCGTGTCTTGGTCTTTTTCGTTCTTTGCGTTCCGTATTCTCTTCGGCCATGACTTCGAATTTAAATGAAAACGAAAGATGGCAGGATGAGGAGACACAACTCTTAATCAAGTTATGGTCGGAAGCGGACGTCCAAGCCAGATTGGATGGGACGGTCCGCTCCAATGCCGTCTACAAAAATTTGGCGACACAGCTTGCTGAGCACGGATGCCGAAGAATCCATCAGCAGATTCGCAACAAAATTAAGTTCTTTCTTTCTCAAATAACGTGAAAATCCTTCCAAAACCAACAAAACATGTGCGAAGATTGTAAACAGAGCGAAAAGGAGGCTGGGTAAAAATGCTAAGGATGCTGGGTAATTCCGTTTTGTGGAATAAAACCTCTTTTCACATGTGAACGGTGGATTTGCCGAGCGGTTTTTTTCGGGGTTGGAGCGGGGAAATGCGAGGCAGAAAAGCTTCATGTGAACGCGGCTTTTGTTTCCATAAGAGGATTTCTGCCTCCAGCTCCGTTTCCTTCTTATTCGAGGCTGACAAGTGCTAACAAGCACGAAACTGCAGTCCTTGGATGAGGGCCGTGGTAGCCCGATCGGTAAGGCGTCGGACTCGTGTCCGGAGGGACCCGGGTTCGATCCCAGCTGATCAAAGATCCACCGTCTTGATTAATGGTGACTGGGGGACGTTAAAAATGTCGTGGTCACAAAGTCCTCCAAGTGAAACGATACCTCTGGGGGTGCTGGGCCAAGGGGTTTGCTCGACCCTTGGTCTGGTTCAAAAAGAACAGAGCGCACTTCAGGGTCCTATCCCGGTTAAACCACGAGTTGTGGTAGGTACGGGGGACCCTGGAGTGTGTGAAGTGAAGTCCTTGGATGAAATAATGGAGTTGGCAGTGCAATGTAATGCAACGTTTGTTTAAAGAATAAACTACAGAGGACAAAAACTTTTACAGAACAGTGTAAATAATTTTTACATAAATTAAAAATTCTCATTTAAAACCAAAAATTTTAGACACAACTGAAACTTCTAAGCTTCTTCTAATATTAGAACGTATCTAGACAATAGAGCACATCTTTACTAATATTATAGAGGGAGAGGGTAAATTTTGTAGGTATGTATGCTCCGGGTAATCTCCGGAACCACTGAACCGATTTGAAAAATTCTTGCTGAATATGAAAAGTACATTCTCAGATTGACACATGGGCTTATGTTTGAAAAGATTCGATAAGCAATTCTTTTTTTGTTTGAATTCAAGGCAATTTTCATAAATTGCCGAATATTGGGGTTAAAAATTACTTGCACATATTAATGTTACATATCATTGGAAGCAGAAAAATTTTCTCCGTCCTATGCAATTTGTCCCGATTCTCTAACTTAAACACAGCGCGAGTTATTCAATTTTAAAACTTGCTTTTTGCAAGGCTTCACCTAATTTCAAGCAGTACTTGGTTCATTAAAACCATCAATAAAAATAAACTAATTATTCCACAGTTTTGATTTTTACGCCATTGGATAGAGCGATATTTTTCAACCCCAGAATTGACTCGACTTACAGTCGAAGAACTAAGCTTTTATCTCCACTAGAAAAAAAGAAACAAGCGTTTGAACTTTGAGTTCGAAAACATCTTTTCTGATCAAATTATTAACGTTTTATAGCGTTGCTGTAGCTACGTCTTTTAAATGTATTGTTGGTTCCCTCTTTCTTATTTTGTTTCTTAAAAGTGTTTTATTTTATGGCGTTTCGAGCCCCACCTATGACGATTATAACAAGGCAAATAATTCTTTTTAGTTCGGAACAATTGCAAAGATTTTAGCCTTTTATATTTAATTGTGACATAATGTAGCAATTTGATATTTCACAACAAACGTGCCTTTTAACTTTCAAAAAGATAGTGGAGATTATCTTGCTCACTCTAAGCACTATTTTAACACTTAACGTATTTACTAAGAAATTTCCATGTAAAAGGAAGTAGTGTGGGGTTCATAACAGATTTTTCGTTCTGAATGCCAGCAAAATATCGACACTTTGATAATCTAATCGGGACTTTTAGACATGTGTCGCTTGACAAAAGTTTTATTCTCAAGGTAGACAGTGCAAAGCCAGGCAATGCATATAGTAATACACATAAAGAAGAAAATTATTCATTAATAGAGGTTCTAGATTGTCCGAATTAATAAGAGTACAGATTACACAAAATCATTCATAAATTGAGTTAAAATACATAAACTACTGTACATACACAGTATAAATTTAGGAGAATGAAACATAAAACTGAATAAGAGAAAATTACAAAAATACAAAATATGGCCTAGGATTAAGCAAAGCCCAGTTTAACAGGGTCAGTATTACGAGGGTTACTAATTGAACAATTTAAAAATATTGAGAAGTAACCAGCAGCATAAGAAAACTTACACTAGTTGTATCAACAAAATGAGTAGCGATTCCAGCTTTAAAAACATCACGGCCCTGTAATCGATATCCAGTGAGAGCAAGGAAGATACCCATTTTCCCAGGAAGCCTTGGAAGGAAGTAACTACCACCCACATCAGGAAAAAAGCCTTTTAAGTGCAAAAAGAAAAGATTGCTTTTTCAACAAATGAAGTTAGAAAAAAATAAAAAAGTCAACTTTATCTTCAAGTTTGACATAATATGGTGCTGCTCTTTTCTGATTAAAACTCTAATTATGAAGCTCTACTTGTTAAAGTAGCTTTAATTTGCATAAAAAGACAGTTAAACATATTATTTTAAAATTTTATTTTACGCAAAAATCTTAATAAAAAAAAAAAAAAAAAAAAAAACATTAACATGATCATGATACCATTCATGAGCATTCACTCTCTGAGTTTATTATCTTAATTTCAATAAAACAAAGGCATTAAAATAATTGAATTCAATAAATAATTTCAGGAGTGCGAAATTTAACAATAAAACATATTTTGAGTTTTTATTTAAATAGTGTAGGAAAAATTCTCTTAAATATTTAATTATAATTTTAGTCATTTAGTTGTGACATACCTATATGAAATGTACACAATAATAAAATATGTTAAAATAATAAGTTTCCAAACTGACCAATAGCTGCTTCTGGCATTGCACAGACGGTTCTTTCAGTGCATACTCTATACGCACCATGTACTGAAATTCCAATACCCTATGAAAATTATCAAGACAAAAACAGCTTAATTATATTAATTCCTACAATATATTTAGAACAATACAAAAATTTACAACACAAACAATGGTTAAAAACTAAAATTTTTGCAGATTCCCAAACATTTTCAATAGAATGGTTTTTTAATATGTCACTGGCAGGTGTTTCCCACAACTGTATTTTCAGGAGGAGGGGGAGGGGGTCGATCTTACAAATTGTACAGAATTTCATCATTCAGCCCTGAATTTATGAAAATAGTAAACATTTGTAAAAGTAAACAAATGTATATTTTTTTATATCTTATATCTAATTGAAAACAAATAGAATACTACTAGAAATCGTGGTTACATTCGATTCACTTTCTAAGCCAAAACTTAAAACATAAATATAAAGTAAAAACTGGAACCAAAACAAAAAAAAGTTCAGCTTTAAGTTTATAATAGTGTCATGAAAAATATAAGTTTTATTTAAATAAAACATTTTTTTATGAACATCATAAAATACATTTTTGCTCATTAGTGCTGTAGTTGGAAATGATGATATGACGGATGGGTATTATAAAATTAACTGTAAATGTCTTACAACCAGGGACGTTATTTCAAGTTTTTCCAGGGTAGGGGGCAGGGCAAAGGGTCCAAACACAATGCAATTTCATCAGAAAACACAAAACACCACGTCCACTTATATGTAAATACATTGATTTCTCAAAGCCGGGGGGGGGGGGGGGTGGCAATTGACCCCTCTGCCCCCTAAATGACGGGCCTGCTTACAACTAATTGCTATTAAATGTATTAACTTGCAATGAAAATTCATTCATTTTAGCAAGATGCAACCATATTAACAGTTCATAAAAAATATTTGAAAGTTTTAAAGTGAAAATCCTTGCGTGTGTGTGGGGAGGAGGGGGGGGGGGAGATTGAGCAATAATCAACAATTTATTATTCAACTTTCTATTTCAAATTTTTACATTTATTCAGGTGAAAATATTCCTCTGGGTATTGCAAGTTATTATTTTTTGGGTAAAAGAGTAATGTCAAGGCTTTATGAAATTCATGTTTTAAAGCTTTTAATTGAAAATACAGTGGAATCTGTTACTCAAAGCCTTATATCTCGAACACTTTTTTATTTCGTAATTATCATTATGTCCTAAACTTTTGTGAAGGCGGTGGAAACCTCTTACAGCTCTTAAGTGTTTAGCTGGTCCCTTGAGACTTTAGAGTGAATGAGACTCGACTGTACAAGGTTCTTGATACAGCATTTGCTTGCAAAAATGAAATATTTTTTCTCTATGAAAATAACATTTGCCACTGAATGTGGAAAAGAAAGATTGCTTAATGCAAATCTCCAAATCTATACAGGCAAAGGTAGGGAAAAAATGGCAACAAAACAGTCCTAGTAAAAAATCTTTTGTGTAGACCTGAAAATAACCATTCACCACACAGAAACTAAATCATTTACTATGGCAACTAAATAAAATACCCTGTTTAAAAACTTAATTAGCCACAGCTCATTTTTACTTTTCTTTTCAAAACAACTCCTTTTTAGTTCCCACTATACATCCCCCACCCCAAATGGTTGGGTAAAACAATTTAAATTTTTAAAAAATTTTATTCCAGTTTACGCACTCAGTCTGTTATGCCAGTAATACTTACATTTTAGTGAAGTGCCTCATTCTTTTCATTAAAAAAAAAAAAAAAAAAAAAAATCTTGTGTAAAGTGCCACTAATGGTAAAAAAAGTGGCTACTAAATTAAAAGCATCTACTGGTCACTGGCTACTAACTAAAAATTTTAATTTTCAGGTCCTATTTGACAAAGTGGCAAAAATAGTTATTACAGAGAAGTTAATAATTTTTACCTTTTGAGTATTTTTATAATTTAGAATAGTCTTGTATTGATGATCATTACATCATCAATACAAGAATTCTAAATTTTATGTTTACTCTGTTAGTAAAATGCTTTTTTAGTGAATATCATGAATGTGAAATAATGGATAAAATCAATATTTTAATTTATTGTTTTAAAGTTTTGTATTTTTCATTTACTGAAAAAAAAAGTGGGTATAATGATATTGCATAAGGGATGTTTTCTTTATTACTTGCTGTTTCCAGAGTATAATATTTGAACATTCCTGGTTTTACCTAACAAGTGTTACAAGAATTGGAAACTGAGAAATCAAGATTTTGCAAAGATTTACATTCCCTTATATTGTACTTAAAAGGCAGTTCAACAATATTAAAATCCATACAAGGCATTCCACATAATAATACAAGTAGCAATAACAGTTATGCAGAAAAAAATTATTTACTTACCCCTCCCATTGTTATTCCATCAATAAGTGCAACATATGGAATTTGCAGTGTGCCTAATAACAGAAAAAAATAAGTATTACATTTACTAAGTGAACAATACATTAAACAGTTCTTTTGTGAATAACGCATTGCTAAATCAAATTTTCAGATGCAAGCATATTCTTAAACTCTTGATCATATTTATTTTGAAAGAAACTTCTTATCCCAAGTTCTTTTTGGCTTTACTATATTTCATCTGCATATTATAACTCTTTTTGTTAAATTTTTCTATGCTTATATGAACACTACCTCACCCTAAAAATGTCATTAAAGTCAGCTAATTTGAAATGGAACGACTCAACAATTGTGCGGATATTTGCTACACTCAGCGGCTCGGCCTGTCCGCAGTTTCTTCATACTAATAATGTTTTGAAAGCATTAGAGATTTGAAATATTCTGAAATAAAAGACTGCTCGTATCATCTTAGGAAAGGAATCATATAATTTACAGGAGTGGAGAGGATAACTCTACTCAACATGATATGATAGATGATGTAAAGGAGAGAGTTAAAAGATGAAATTAGGAAGAAATACGGAAAATCTCCCCTCATTACCCAATGGTCTCCACTTTGAAAAATATTTTCTGGCAGCATACGAGCGCTTCTTTTTTTTCTAGGTCAACAGTACATGTTTTTAATAAAAAAAGCCAAAATAATATATCTGTGTAAGTTCAATAACGAGATGAATCCACAAAAAGTTTGCCCATTTTCTGAACATACAGGAAAAAAAAAAAAAAAACTCATTAACATTCTTGTATGTTCTCTTGATCCAGGAAGGATGTAGTGAATTCAGGTTAAAAGGCGATTTATCAGAAGTGAAACGGACACAATCTAAGGAGCACATCTCTGAGCTAATGTGAACTTCTCACTCAAAGCTCTAAGCTTTTCTGAAAGTGCAGAGCAGGGGCAGGTATCATATTTCTGATTGAGACTGCTGAGTATACCTCAACACTCAAATTTTAAATTGGTAGCCAATGGCTACTAACACCCCACAAAATGGTAGCCAAATTTCAGAAAATGGTAGCCAAACTTAAAATTAAAAAAAAAAGTGCGTAAAATGTGTATTTAGAAAAATATATTTAAATTTTAAAGCAATAATGTAAAGCTCAATGTTTATATAAATATTCTAAACTGCTACCTTTACGTTTCTTAAAAATAGATGCATGACTAAACATCACACATCATCCATTGCTCAAATATATTGTCAAAAAGGTTAAAATTAAAGAAAACATATGAATTTCAAAAATTTTAAAACTCAATGACATTTTTGTTTTCTGAAACATGATTTGTTTGAAATAAGGAAGCACTTAGTTCTATTCAGAAATATTTCATGAACAAGTAATATATACTTTGCAGTTTGTTCTCAGTCTATAACTAAATTTTAAGATAAAGAAGGCAGCATAAATGATAAACATAAATAATTGCAAGTATTTTAAAATTCATTTCTTCCAGATGTTGGAAATATAAATTTGAACAGTATAAAAATGAGTAATTTCTAAGTCACAATAAATTTTTTATATAATGATACTGGAATATGTTATAAATATTTAGATATGATTCCATTTCAGGTAAGTGCATTATGTAGTTATTACAGATAATCAATCTTTGGCTAATTTCATATGATTATTGTTATCTAACTACTATTAAAAAAAAAACCTAAGCTCATGGGTATGATTGAAATTTTTAGTGAAGAACAGCATTTTCAATGTAACTTGCTAAAAATCAAGAATAAAGTTTGATTATACCCATATTTGAATGTTCAAAATTCAATAAATAAGTTCTAACTTGCTTTTATGAAAAAAAAAAATATTTATTTTGTTATTTATTTTTGATCCTTGTTCACGAAAAAAAAAATTCAATAAAATTTAAGTTTGGACAGTACGGTTAAACTCGGGCCAACCCCTGTTGTAAGACACTTCAAAAATATTTTATCTGATTTTTTTTAGTATGTATAGCTAGAGCAAACATTCAAAATTTGGTAAAAACCCGACCTTTGGTCTCAAAACACTTTTCTCTTTCTTTTTTGGTTTTAATAACATAGTATAAACAAGCAGCAAAATATTCTTAAGTAAAAAATGATTATTAAACAAAAGAATAAAGTGAGCCAAGATATAGATGGTAGCAGATAATAAAATCCCTCAAAACTTCCACAATAATTTAAATATTATCAGGATGTAAAAAGATTGAGATTTCAAACGAGGCCGCAATTTTCGTCGAATCACGTGTTTCTTTGTTGGCATGGGCGTCGAACTACACTTTTAAGGTTCATGTCACATGATATGAACGACGAATTAAAATTAGGTTAATTAGTAAATAAATTACAAAATTAATACATAAAATGAGCCAAGTTACGGTAGTAGATAATAAGAAGCCTCAAAGATTCCAAAATAATTGAGATATTTTTAGGATGCGAAAGGATTGAAATCCCGAACAAGGTACGCAACTTTCGGCGAGGCACATGTTATTTTGTGCGCACGGGCGGCAAATCACGTGTTTTTGGTTAACATTATATGATATGAACAAGCAACTAAAATAATGAAAAAAAAAAAACCCTCAATTAATGAGTAAAGTGAGACATGTCGTGGTAGCAGATAACATAAGTCTCAAAAGTTCCAAAATAATATAAATATTATCCAGGATGCAAAAAGATTGATAGCTCAAACACGGCCCGCATATTTCGGTGAGCCACGTGCTTTTTGGTGGCATGTTTCTATGGTTAATATTACAATGAGCAATTAAAATTATATTAATAAATACATTACAAAATTACTGTATAAAATGAGCCGAGTTACGTTAACAGATAACAAAACGCCTCAAAACTTCAAAAACAATTGAAACATTATCAAGATGCAAAAGGATTAAAATCTCAAACCAGGTGCGCTATTTTTGGCGAGGCACGTGTTTCTGTTAAAGAAGCGATTTATTTTCCTTAATTGTCTAAATGTATTTTGATGCAAAAGAGCCATATTTTTTCCCATTCATATGTTTTATGAAGAAAACTTTATTTCGGAACGGTCATTTCCGCTTAAAGTTGCGAATATGAACAATCTAAAACGCGACGTCATTTCGGAAACGCGTTTTTATTCGAGTGCTGCGAGGCTATAAATAACCATTTATACTGAGAAGTAAAGTAAAAGAACGTACTTAAAGTCAGAAATGCACAATTTACAAAATCCTTGCAAGAGATTTTTCTGTTTTTAGGATCGCGTGTTTAGTACAGCGGAGTTATCGAAATTGCAAATTTTGAAACAAATTTGCTGCCGCGATATTCACTTCAGTTTCTTTTTTGTAACGTTGCGCAAGTGGTATCGTTAACAATACCTCCCCTCCCTCTTCCTCCCCAATTTATTGCCGAACTTTTAGTGGACAAGAGGACAATACCTTCGTCCCTGGCGATCTCACATGCGAGTTTAAGTGGATGAGAGTATAATACCACCCCCCTTCTACGCCCTGGCCGAATGTTTAGTGGACAAGAGGATTTGGGAAAAGGTCACATGTCAAGGTTAAGGTCGGGAAAGGGGTATAGCATTTTTGAATGGTAGCCACGTTGGCGACCTCAGTGAAAATAATGATCGCCAAATCGTGAAAATTGGTCGCATTTGGCGACTGGCAACCGCGAGTGTTGACCTATACTGCTGAGATTGGCTACTTTTATACAAAAAACGCAAAACCAGCCAAAAAATCTTTTATAACAAAGAAATATGATGCAGTAAGACAATATCCTCCACAAGCTGAAGTTCAACTCGCCATTCTTCCTCCCTCAACTTTTAATACGCTATGTGGTAAGGAGAACACTAACCGTGCTTTGATCAGCTACACAGTAACAATTAGTATCATCTTAATCCTTCACTGTATAATTATTTATTACTACTGTACAGTACAGTATTATTACGAAAGTATTACATTTCACTCTTATTTACACATGCAGTATGTTAAGCAGCGTGGGAAATAAGTATTTCATTTTGAGGAGCAGTACTGCTCCTCAAATTCTGTTATTGAGGAGCAGTTCTGTAAAATTGAGGAGCAGTTTTACGAAACTCACTAAATAACATCAACACGAAAACAAATAAGGTTTAAGGACTAATTTCTATCTTTTAAGTTTTAAATAATGCCTTATTTATTAATCAAAAAAAAATTTAATTTATCAAGTATACTCTTTGAAAGCTATTTTTTTTTTTTCATTAGCTGACAGCTAATTTTTTATTAATTAGCTAAATCGGCCTTAAAGGCCGATTCAGTTTGCGAGCGACGCGAACGAACGAAGCGTTTTTCGCTCGCAGGTGAAAAATTCCGATTATTCACACTAGATGCGGGCGAAAGTCACGTGATGGTATTCACCCACTAAGGATAAAGCGCGCGCATCTCGCGAGAGCCAATGAAATCGGCTGTCCACGCGGTCAAAACAGAGCAAAGATGGCGCCTTCCCTCTGATTGGCTGTCGCTCTCGTTGCCAAATTTCGTTCGCCTTTCGCACGCGACGATATCTAGCATGCTAGAACGCTGACGGCAGGCGAATATTCGTCGCGTTGTCATGGGAACGAATTCCGAAAACCGGTTTTGCGGTGAAAAATTCGCATCGCTCGCAATCTGAATCGCGCTTAGCTGATAACGCGAGCTACTTTGACGAGTTGGTCACGCCCTAAGTGGGGAGATAACGTCAATCAAAGAGGGGGCCGGAGGAACGGATTCAATGCCCAAATTTTAAAGTTAGAAACGTTTAGCTTTGCCAAATGTTTTTTTTTTAAAGTGTTTTTTTGCATCGCAAAATTTTCGATGCAATTTAGGATATTACATCGTCTTTCACTCGTTTTGAATCACAAACTGCGATGCGATACCGCTTATTTCCCACGCTGATGTTAAGTACTGTACTTCATATTTTTCTATACAAATAATAATTAATTTTTCGCATTTACAATGCAGCAAAATTTTTGTTGCAGTAAAGACATTTTAAGATTTTATTGTGGATTTGGCTTGCATGTATTTGAAAAAGTCGAATAATACTCAATTTTACTACGAGAAATTTTGTCTTAACCACTTAACCAAAGGGTCTTAAGATATGCTCCTTGCATAAGTCAAGACTTTACTGCACTGGCACATCCACGTAAAAAAAAAAAAAAAAAATCTGTTTCGCTATATCAAAAGTTGATCACATTTTGTTCTCTTTATTGCAATACTTGCTTTTGAATTCAAAATTATAATAACCATTCTCTCTTTCTTTCATCCAAAAAGTGAAATAAAAAATTGTAATTATAAACTGCATTTGAATAAATACAAAACAATAATGAAACAATTTGCAAGTTTCTTTTACTGCGATGTAATCAGGGTTGGGTTTTTGACGTCAAAAACTAGTTTTTGACATGACATGTCGAAAACCTGTCAAAAACGTCAAAAACCTGTCTAAAACTCAAATACAGTGGTTATTAAGATTTTTTACAAACACATAAGGTTTCTGATCCTGAAAAATATTAAATAAAAATTTATACATCTTATCAATCAAGTTTAATAAACATTAAATTAATAAATTTAATGAAAATTATTCCTCATTCTTTTAAACTAACTTGTTTTGCCGTGAAAAAAGGTAAATATTAAATCCAGAAGTAGTTTTGTTTAAATGTTTATATAACTATCAATGAGTTATCTTATTAATCAAGTTTAATAAAAGTTAAATTAATAAATTTAATGAAAATTAATTCACAATTTTTTAAAATTAACTTGTTATGCCGTGAAAAAAGTTAAACATTAAAACTTAAATCCAAATTTTGGAGTAGCTTTGTTTAAATGTTTTAATAAATATCAATTAGTTATCTTATCAGTCAAGTCATACATGTGATTACTTTCAAATCAATTTGGCTGAAAATATTTGATATGTTGTGACTGGTTGGTTCAACGGGCAAAAGTGCTATCTTTTCGGTTTATCTAACTTTTATTTTACTTAATTTTTTCAACTTGAAATTTCTAACCAAAACCAAGCAAGCAAAGAATGCTCTCTTTTACAGCTGGGTAGATTGCTGTCCCCTCTCATTATCTTCGCCTGGAAATCGTGGAATTTTTTAATGGATTAAAAATTTTAAAGTGGGTGGAGAATTTTTTAAGGCAGATCGGTAGAAGGACGGAACTATGTTTTGCCAATCAAATTGGCTGATTTCCGCCAATTGGCTGAAGAATCACATGTATGTCAAGTTTAATAAAAATTAAATTAGTAAATTTAATGAAAATTAATTCTCATTCTTTTAAATTAACTTGTTATGTCATGAAAAAGTATTAAAAGTTAAATCCAGTTTTTAAAGTAGTTTTGTTTTACTGTTTTAATAACTATTAATTAGCTATTTTATCAATCTAAAAATCTTTACATCAGAATTTAAAGTGATTTTTTTTCCTTTTGAGTAAAAGCAAAACTAAATTAATTAGTACTCAGTGTACAAATCTGCTAAATATTTTTGATCAAACTATTTCATTTATTTATTTATTAGTTATTGTTGTTACTTTTGTAATCAACTTTATCTGAGAATTACTATAAATATTCTGTAGTGGAAAATAAGCTTATTGTTTCAATAGTATTACTGTGGTTTCTTTAAAAAAACTCATAACAAAACAACAATACAAACTTTACTCATTTTTCAGCTCTTAATTAATGTACCCACTTCATTTAAAAAAAAAAAAAAAAAAACTGTTACAGTAATTTCTCGAAGCAATAAAGCCATATTCAAAAGCCATATGTTTGATTTTTAAAAATGCTAGTTACCATTATTTACTCCCGAGCCCTTCAATTATGTTTAGGATTGCTTATTACACTTTATTTTAATAACCTAAACCTCAAAAAGTTTACTTCAGTGTCTGAAATCAGAAAGTGTAAAATTCATTTGAAAATGTATTTTTATTATCAATATCAAATTTAAACATGTTTTGGACAGAAATTTAGGTTTTGGACAATTATGTCAAAAACCATGCCAAAAAGGGGTTTTTGACATGACGGTAAAAACCACGGTTAAAACCGGATAAAACCTCCGACTGTCAAAAACTTGCCAACCCTGGATGTAATGCAACTTTACCTCAGCTGACAGTAAATATGTAGTGAATCAAAAATACATGATTAAAAATAAAATTTAACAAACCTATTAAGTTATTCAATTGATATTCTTCACGAAAGAAATCTTCCCCCAATTTAGGATTTCCTTCTTTGTATGCTTGAACAAGTGCTGCCAACAGGAGACAGAACATGTTAACCTACGATACAGAGGAAAACACACAAGCTGAAATAGACACTGCGCTGCATTACGCTTACAAATAACACAAAAATGCAAACATAACAATTTCAGAACATGAAGAGAATTATTCATTAAAATGAGGCAGCAACTTTTATCTTTCAATTAACTTTTATATGCACACATAGTAATTCTTCAAAAATCTGGTATCCGGTTTACTAATACATTTTTAGTATTGTAATAAGCAAAGTAATTTCATAATTTCATAATTTGCCACAGAGAAAGATCACTAATTTCTTCCAAAATTTTGTCACTGGAGAATTATAAACAGGTAGCATTACTTTGAAAAAGTTTGCTGTAACGTCTATGCATTTTTTTATTGCCAAAAAAAAAAGTGTATTTTACATTTTAACCAATTTTTACTATAAATGACCATGAAAATTACATTGAAAGAAAACATTAAGGGGAAACATTCCCTCATACATTATGGCATTATGTGCTAAATTTAAAAAAATATACTTCTCAAAATTTGTAACTTGCAGATTAATCTAGAAGATGTACCGAAACAAACAAATTACAAAATAAAACGAAGTGGGATAAGAAAATCACTTCCAGAATTTTGAAAAATTAGCCGAGATGAAAATTTCTGACCCCATCTCATTTACAGTTACATCATACAGTTACTCCTAAACAATATGAATTACAATGAATTTTACAGCATTTTAAACAATATTTATATAAATACATTGAATAAAGAAAATGGCATTACCTCTCACATCACCCCCAGCGCAAAATGCACGATCGCCAGAACCTTTCACTATAACCATTTTTATTGCAGGATCTGAATCCCAAGCCTGATGGAAAAAAGAATAAATCCATAAACTTTTCATGGTTATAAGCCTGGATGAAATAGATGCTGCAAAATAAATTAATGAAATATTTAAATAATGATAAAGGAATCCAAATATCTATTTTACTAATAATTAATTCAAAAAAATAAATAATAAGTAATAATAAAGAAAATAATGTAATGGAAACACAAGCGGAACATTTTAAATTCCAGAATCAACACCACTGTAGAAAACATGAAAGATAATTTACTATTTAAAAAGCAGAACTTCTCCGTGAGAGGTAGACTAGGTGCATTTCTCATTTATTTTTAGTTACTTTAAGCTAAAAATTTTGTAGTTGGAGACATTCAGTAACTTCAGTTCCTAAATTCCAGGGTTGTGATATACTCGTAGATATCAGCAACCACTTTAAGCAATTTTTTAAAATTGTCGTTAAGGTAGAAAGCGAACTAGTCGACAAATCAAGTGATGTGCCTTTTATGGAAAAACAAATAAAAGCTCCTATTTTCTTGTTATTTATAATAAGTACCTTTAAAATCAATTCACTTCAATATCAAAGTGATTTCAATATCAAAATTTCATTCATCATGTATCTTTTTCATCATCATGCCATCGCGTCGTTATTATCTGCCAACGATGAAAAATTTTATTACCATATTTATTTTTTAGGGCTTAGTTAAAAGAGTTGAAAACAGGCGAAATATCAGGTTTTGGATGCGTTATGCGTAGTCAGACTTTACTGCTGTCGCGTTATAGATTGCGCATGTAAGTTGATTTTCCGACTTTGAACCTCGTTTTTTCACTAAATTGCTTGGGCTATATACAAGTATTTGCGTTTTTTATGTAGGAAACATATATATTGTTGGAAATTTTCGGGTAAATTCGTACTTTTTCAAAAATCGGCAAAAACGTGACATTTTTAAGAAATTGAAGGGAATATCGGACAAATCGTTGTTAAATTTCAAAATTCCAGACAAAACACTATTTTAAAACATCTTTACATTAGCTAAAGGGGCGAAAATGAACCGGAATTAACTCGCGCTCATCTATCCGGAAAATTCGCGTATCCGGAATTCGGCGTTTCCCGAGCGTTCCGGATATTCGAGCTTTTACTGCATAATAAAAATTGTAAAGTTATAACTTCAGAAATAAGTATTTATTTTTTAATAAACAAGATATGATAATCATTTTACATTTTCATTATGATTTCATTAGAGTATCAGATAAAAAAAAAACTGTGTAGAGTAGATGTAGAATTTTTTAAGAACTTGAATTCTGACAAAATCACTCTTGAGAAGCAAAAAGGTAAGGACATCTTTCGGGCACTATCATAGCAACAGACCACACCTATTTAATATCAAATTATAAACAACCACAATAGTTTGATAATCACTCGAAGCATTAAATTTAAAAGCATTCAACTACTTTTAAAGAGTATTTCTATTGAGGGGAAAAGTTTCTAGTTCTTGACATTACCCGATATTGAAGCAGAGAAAGTTTTACATATAAATGAAGCTTCAACTATTAACTTTTACTCATAGTCTATAAACTGGATAGTAAAACTGAAACATACTTGTAAATAAGCTGAAAAAAAAATAGTATTGAGCATAGAGAAGAGATACCAACATTTTTCTTATCAAAAAAAAAGCACAAGATGACAAAAACTTCTCAGCAACTTATAAAGCACTTTGTTAATTCAGTTAAGAGATACAAAACATCTTATTTTATTAGTCCAAGTTTCAGTAATTGGAATGATAATTTCTTTTAAAGGCTATATTATTCGTCAGTATAAGTTTAAAAGGGTGAAAAATACTAAAAATTAGAGAGAAAATGGAACAGAACCTTCAACTGTGGATAAATTTTTCGAATCATGCTCAAATTCAAAGAATTTAGAGCTTTAGGGCGATTCAGAGTTATGACGCCTTTATTTCCTGCTGTCTCCAAAATGACTTCACTTTCTGTACTCATTGTTCTCTAAAAGAAAATAAAAAATTAATTAAAAAAGAAAAAAAGCAGAAAAATGCAACATTTCTTTTTTTTGCAAAAGAAATTCTTTTTACAGCAGTATCAGGTACGCACCTTTCCCGTTTTCAATAGGATTCGAGGCACCCGGTGCGCACTGCAACATAAAAATTAAATATTAAGTACTTTTATGAATGCATGCTGAACAAAATAACTGAGAAGTTATTCACAAAAATAACCTCATTTTAAAAACACATCATATGTTTTCATTAAAAGGTTGTAATAAAAAATGACGTACTTTCGGGTGCAAATGGATAATATCGTAAGCATGATCTTAATGACCTTTGACTGTCGAAACTCGTCAAAACGTAAAGCAAATTTATGTGAATTTTGTAGGCGAACTTAGAACCAAAACAAATAGATTTCAATTGATGAAAATTTAATGAAGTTTCAGTTCAGACTTCCTAATTCAGTTATTAATTCTCATGGTACCACGAGAATTCATCATGTTTGTTTTCGTTGGAGAAGTAAGGTGATGCCACTCACGAAAAAGAAATTGTTATTCAATTAAGGGAGGGCATTTAATTTGTTAAAAACGGGCTTGAACTTTACTTCTGTCAAGTGTCAGTCCGAAAATCTGACTTCGTGAATGAAATTTTTCAGCAGACATTTCAGTACAAAGAGTTTTGCTTGAATAACTGTCGCGTGACTTTTTGTATGCGGATTCAAAAAGTAGTGCTACTGTTTGCAAACTGTACTGCAATCGCTTAAAATAATTGAAAATCATGGCGAGTTTCATTGCGATCCCGCTGAAGAAAACGTCTGAAATTGACTTAGTTAAACCATTGAAAAGTGCTTTTTCTAGCTTTTGTGTTGTTGCTGACGAACCTGTTAATTACGATGATGCCTTAAATGAATTAAACAAATTACGAATGAATTCTACATGGAGGACTTTAGACAAGCACGAAAGCTCCTTAGATGTTATGTATAGGTACTTGTCAAATATCAACAAACTTTTTTTTTAAAGATATTTTTGATTAGTATAAAAGAAAGTGTATTTCTTTCATTGTATTTGATGCCTCATAAACTTTACTTTATTCATATTATAACATGAATCAAAGATATGTCTGTTAATTTTATTAATTGTCTTATCTCTAGATATTACGATCAACTGAATTTTTTAGACACTAAATGCCCAACTGTAGATTTTCAGGTATGGTACTCATTTTATTAAATTTACTTTACTTTGCATTTTCAATTCGAGCAATTTTTCTGAAAGATTTAAGAAATGTGTGCTGGTTTTTACGTTATTTTGAAGCAATCATTTGCTGTAAACAATATGTTTTGAAAAATTCCCAACATTTTTGCTTTTTTAATGATATATGTGTAAAGGAATCAAACCCACATGAATTAACTTATTGTCAATGAAAGATTTGTACGCTTATAGCTTTAGCAAATTAAGAGTACTAATTTCCTACCATAAGTAACTGCTGTTTTTCTGCATTTGTCATTCACAGTAATAAAAAATGACAACCTTATAATTTTACAAATAGAGGTTAGAATCTCTCAACATAAGGGAAAATTTCTGCATTTTGTAAACTTTCAAAAATTACTTCATCTTATTTCAATGATAAAAGGACTAGTTAGAAAATCTGGGGGACACTAGCCCCCTCCCCCTCTGGAAAGTTATGTTAAAGGTTTTGTGATGTTCATTTAGTAATAAACTTTTTAAAATGCTATTTTCCAAATGCGGTTGGGTAGAGGGCGGAGGGCAATTTTGAAATGCTTATCTATTTTCTCGATTTGTTGTTGTTACTCCTGTACTCTAGAGCCTCAACTTTTATTTGCTTTATTAATTTTCTGCTTTTATCACTAACAGGTTGATGCTATAAATGCCATCTGGATCGCTATTTATGCCATCTCGTAACAATGTTGTTATGTTCAGCTGTTATTTTCAGCTATAATTCCTTAACTTCATTATATTGATAAAGTTAGGTTAATGAATTGATGAAAATGTGGTATAAAAAATTTTCTGTAAAATGCAAGAGTGTACTGATCTCAAGGGTCACTCTTAAAGACAGTATTAATGTTTGAAAAATTGCATACAACAAAAAGGGCTAATGAAGATAAGTTTATTTACAGTAATTATTATGAATTAGGGCAATGTAAAAATATTTTCTTTTGATGTACTAAACCTTATTATAGTATTGAGAAAAAAGGGTTGTCTATAAAGGAGATCATTGTGAAGACTTCCATTTAAAATTTTACGGGGTTGATTTTAGTGCTTTTAATCTCATTTTGGGGGAGTTGGTTCATTTCAGGGAGGGGGATGGGTAGTGGGCACTAGTGCTGGGCGATGTATCAGATTTAACATCGCGATATATCACCAGTATAATATCGCGATATTCCGATATATCGCGATGTTTCGAAATATTTTTTCCCATTAAATTAAGCGTATCCACGACCCCCAGGAGGGTGGGGGGGGGGGGTCTGTAATGCTTTCCCAATATTCTTCGTCTCTCTTCCAAAACTGTGGATAACACTTCCAATAGAGAGTAGGAAAAATGCATCAACTACCACACTTTTTCTGGCATTTGTTACATTTTTCCAGATTTAATTAATTATCCAGATTAAATTAAATTTTTTGGTTTGATTAATTATTCATGGTCATCTTAAAGTTGGGAAAGGAATACTGTGCACTTGGGTGCGGGCAGAATCACACTTAGTGCTGGGGTTTCACCCGAACTAAAAACATTCTTTTTACAAAATAAAATTATCAAAAACATTACATTATAAAAAAAATTGCAAAACTTTTTACTGAAAAAAGTTTATCTCGTAAGAAATTTATTAGATTTTTTTAAAAACTAAACCCCTAACAAGATTTAATGACAATGCAACATGTAATCCAGAGCTCTGTATATAATTCAGTATGTTACTATGTAACAGAAACAGAATATTTTAGACTTAAGAGAACCTGTATTTCGTAGGAGCAATGTTTCATTCTCATTCCGTTACTTAAAAGGGTTTTAGCTTTTAGCAGTGAAGTAAGCATATAATTTGATAAAATTGGCAAGTAAAAAGTGAGTTTTGAAAACAGAATTTTTTTTAGGTGAGAAAGTGTATACAAATGGTGTTGGGGAAATATGGTAAAATTGTTTTGCTTATTTTGATTTTAAAAAGTAAAAGACAATTCAAATTAATTTGAACATTTTTCCACGACTCAGAGTGTAATATCATTCCTGGTGTCTTGAAAGTAATGTCTATTTGGAATTGTGTATTTGTATCTAAAATTAGTTCAATACACTTTACACTATAACTATTATTAAAAAATGGCCAACTGCCGTGAAAATACCTTGGAGTAAAAGTGTCTTTGAATACTATTATTGAAATCAGAGTGTTTTTTTTAAATATAGCACAATTAATATTTAAAATTCAAAGTCATTTTTGTTTAAAAATAGAAAAAAAAAATATCCCATTTATTTATTTTTTGATGTGAAAAATAAAGGCATGAATCCTTTAAAAATACATAAACATCAAATCAATTTCTTATTTTGAAATAAGAAGATTAACATTTCTGAATTTTTGGGTAGCAGGGATGCTCTTTTTTTGTGATGATATTCCTCCCTGTGCTAAAAGGCGTGACGTCATTTCAAGTTTTTTCGGGGGGGGGGGGGGGCAAAGGGTCCAAACCCAAACACAATGCAATTTCATCCGAAAACATTAAAAATCACGCCCACTTATATGTAAATGCATTGATTTCTCAAAGCCAGGGGGGAGGGGCAATTGACCCCCCTGCCCCCCCTAAATGACGGGCCTGCTAAGGTAGCAGCCCATTAAGATCGGCTAAAAAAGAAAGAAATCGGTCATCTCGCAAAAAAAAATGTTCCAGCAATTTATTTTAATACTCTGGGGGGAGGGGGACACATTTTATATTTTAATAGTTATATAGTAATTTTAATAGTAATATACCCTTCGACGAAGGGCACGCTTTGCTAAAGTAATCTGCAAGTTAAAGATCAACAAGAGAGAACAGCCATATTGGATTTCAACGACAAACATTTCAACGACTTGTTTGAATAAAAAAAGTAAAAAAGAACTGCCGATACCGAGGGGGGGGGGGGGATCAAAGCGCAAACTGCAACATTGAAAATTTTCAAAAAGGTGTTTTAAAGGAGTTTTTGGCAGGGTTGTTATTTCGTCCACTTTTTTACAAAAAGTCCGGGACACCGGAAGAAATGGACGAAATGGACAAAATTGGACGAAATGGACAAAATGGAAGAAATGAAAAAAAAAAAGTTTTTTTTTCATACGTTCGATGTATAAAAATATTATGATATACAATTAGTATCTCTCTTGCATTACCTATTTCCCAAAATAGAATGATGTTATCATGCAAAAAAAAGAATGGCAATTAACCCATTGATTTTTAACTAGTTTTAGTTGAAAGAAATGAAATTTAACCTAGTGAATAAACTATTGAGTGTAATTACATTATTATAAAGTAGACAAATAGAAAAAAAAAAGTGTTTTTCTTTAATACATATTTTTAAAAAGAAATTAAAGTATTCTGTCACCTTAGATATTTATTTAACACATTACAATCCCTTAAAAAGTAAACTTTATATGATATTTTCTCATAAATTCTATGGTTAAAGTTTGTTTGAATTAAATGCACATATAAGTGTGTATCATTTGTATTTGAAAATACATTAGATGCTACAGGAAATATTGGTTTAATTTTGATTCATTTGGTCATTTTACGTTATATTTTTTGAGGATTTAATGAATATTGTTCTGTTGTAAAATATTTATGTACACAGCATTGTTTTATGGATATATTAATGTTATTACAGGAACATATTTCATTTCATGGCAAAATGTTCTTTCTTGACATAAAATAATGTTTACTTCATGGGGTTTTTAATATTTTGAGACTAAAACCTTTTAAAATTTTCATTTCTACTTTTATATTTTACATACACTTTTATTGTTGGCAATGAAACTCCTTCACAAAAACTAAACATCTTAAAATTATTTACTGCTGATGTGTGCTCTCGTAAGCATTAAATCTTATCGTTAATATTCATTTATTTTATAGATACAGAATTATGCATGCTAATTTTGATAATAAAACTAGTACCTCATTGAAAAAAATCAATATTTTAAAACATTACTTTTAAACTTTGGATTTTTTAATCAAGAACTGTCATTTTCTTTAAAGTGGACAAAATGGACGAAATGGACAAAATGCTATTTTGTCCGGGGCGGTTTTTTCCAGGTTTTTTCCAGCGGTTTTTTCCGCCCCGGACAAAATCAAACAACCCTGGTTTTTGGTCTCCTTTTCGTTTTTTTTTTTTTTTTTTTTTTTTCCGAAAAAAAAATTATTTTTTTGCTAAATGTTCTGAGTGAAAAAAGAAAAGAAAAAAAAGCAATTTTTTGTTTCTTTTTTTTACTTTGGGTGCAGCCCCCATGCATGAATCTGCCGGCGCTCCGTACGAACATCACTGCGCAAACACCGCTGCATTACATCACGACGTCTTGCGAGGCGGCTAATGCGTAACCATGAGCCGTGATATATCCCAGGACGCATTTCCGTCAAATCTTCGTGGTGTATCTCAATAGACCCTTTCCCCGACTCATCGCGAAGAATCACAGAATGCATTTTCCGCGACTCTTCGTGGTATATCCCTTCCCCCGATCTCTGTGACTTATTGCGAAGTATTCAGTGACGCCGATGTTTCCTCCTTCCTCCGAATATTCGCGTTGCTTCGGGGAAGGCGGTTAATCGGAGATTGGGAAATGTCGTGACGCATCACGATGCGGTGTGTGATGATATATCATGATATATCACGTTACACCGGGAACAGCGGTATATCGGAAAAACGCGAAATGATATAACCGTTATCGCGGTGATTGCTTTATACCGATATTTTGCGATATATCGATACATCGCCCAGCACTAGTGGGCACCCTGGAGGAACTTGGGCTCATTCCGGGACCAGATAATATTTATCCAAGAATTCTAGTGGAATGTGAGCAGAGAAATTAGTAGATACTATTGTAAAATTTTTCAATGCTTTGTATAACTCAGGGACAGTGCCAGAAGACTGGAAACTGGCTAACATTACGCCACTCTTCAAGAAAGTGTCTAGAGATAATGTAGGAAATTATAGACCTGTCAGTCTTACTTCAGTGGTTTGCAAAATTTTTGAAACATTATTAAAAATTAGGATTATGAATTTCTTAGAAAACAATGGTCTGTTGACTAGTTTGTAGTGTGGTTTCAGGAAAGATAAATCGTGTGCTACTAATTTATTGAATTTTTATGACAAGGTCATCACATGGCTTTAGATAATAAAAAGTGTGTAGATATTGTTTACATTGATTTTCAAAAAGCTTTCGATAAGGTACCACATGTTGCACTACTCAGTAAATTAGCTGATATAGGAATCAGAGGTAAAATTTTAGTTTGGTTTAATAATTGGCTGACAGGAAGGAAACAAAGAGTAGTTGTAAGGGGTAACCATTCTAAATGGAGTGAGGTGTTAAGTGGGGTTCCCCAAGGATCAGTTTTAGGTCCACTTTTGTCTATTACTTTTATGAATGATATTCATGAAAATGTTTCTGGAAACATGAATTGTTTTGCTGATGACTTTAAAATTATGGGGGTTGTAGAAAATGATGAACAAGTAAATCAGCTGCAAGAGGATTTGGATCAAACTACTAAGTGGGCAGACAAGTGGGGTATGGCAGTAAACGATGGGAAATGTCAAGTGCTGCATTTAGGTCATAGAAATAAGCATACAAGCTATTATTTACAGGGTTCAGTCATTAGTAAGACAGAGAATGTTATGGATCAAGGTGTCTTAATAAATCAAGACTTCAAGTTTAGTCAACAGTGCAGCATAGCTAGTAACAAAGTCAATAGGATGCTTGGGTTTATAAATAGATCTATTTCAAACAAATCTAGGAAGTTTAAAAATACCTTTGTGCTAAAGATGTTCAGAAAATAACAACGTTACAATGCACAAATGAGCAGGGATACTGCAGACACGTGTTTCGGCGTTACAAGGAACGCCTTTATCAATGCAAAAAAGTTGTGAGCTTATGGATGCACAGACATCCGACAAAAGACATGCTTTTGTCGGATGTCTGTGCATCCATAAGCTCACAACTTTTTTGCATTGATAAAGGCGTTCTTTGTAACGCCGAAACACGTATCTGCAGTATCCCTGCTCATTTGTGCATTGTAACGTTGTTATTTTCTGTAAATCTAGGAAGGTTCTTCTGCCTTTATATGGAAGTTTGGTAAGACCTCATTTAGAGTATGCTGTTCAGTTTTGGTCTCCTTATCTTAAGAAAGATATTAATTTATTGGAAAGGGTACAAAGGAGGGCTACAAGGTTAGTGAATGGATTTTCTAATTTAGACTATGATTTCTGACTTAGAATGCTTAACATGTATAGTCTTGAGCAAAGGAGAACTAGAGGGGACATGATTCAGTTGTTTAAATTTATCAAAATGAAAGATGTTATAGGGTTAAATTTTTGCACGGAAAGCAGGACAAGGGGTCATTGTTATAAGCTGTTTAAATCTCAGGCTAACCTGGAAATTCGGAAAAATTACTATTTTAGCAGAGTAGTGGGAATTTGGAATAGTTTACCGGAAGAGGCGGTAAGGAGCAAGGGAGTAGATAGTTTTAAGAGGGCCATTGATCTTCATTGGGGTCTATAATTTGACTAGGACCAGCCCTGTTGGGCCCAGAGCCTGTTGCTTCCCACTACAAAACTTATAAAAATTATACTGCCTCCGAATTTGAGTCAGGATTTTAGTTTCTGACTGAGCTGATTGTCTCTTATCGGCTCTGAATCTCTTCTCCCCCCACCAACCCCCATCCTCAAAAAAAAAAAAAAAAAAAATCTTTGTAATTTTTTATTTTTCACCATAGAAAATGTCTATTCATATATCCCCCCTCCCATTTTATTTTTCTGCCACTGATAAATGTTTAATATAAAGTTGCAAAGGAAGTGATCAGGTTTACTGAATGATTCATTTGTGTTTAAAATGAACTTGAAATATTCACTCTAAAAAATTTAATTCCTTCTAATTGGATTTGCCATTGTATTTTGTGACTAGTTTCTTTGAGTTTATATCTCAGAATTTTATTTCAATGGTTTGATTCAAAAGTATTTTTATTTTGTTTTGCTCTGTATTTTCCTTTTAGGTTTAATGTCTTGAACTTTCTATTTATTTTTATGACAAGTATATAATGCTTTTTTTTTTTTAGCTCTTGTTTAAAAAAGTTTTTCCCCAAATTCTAATTGTGCAAATAAACTTTACATTTAATATTAGAAAGTATTTAAATTGTGCATGTGTATTGTAGAACAATTTATTTTACTATTTGCTACAAACAGCAGACATTTATAATTCCATATTGAAATTTACCTTTTTTTTATTTTAATATTAATACCAAATCTTATATTTGGATTATTCAATACTTTTTAAAAATATTTTATTTGTTTTTTAAAGGTTCAGTTCAAGTGGAAAGATGCTTTTGATAAAGGAAGTTTTTTTTTGGGTTCAGCAAGTTTAAGTAAGTAGTTATTTGAAGTTTAGAAGCATTTGTTTTCTATTAGTTAATTATTTTTATGACTCTCGTTTTGAGTTTATGTTACAATAATTAGATAATCCTGTTGAACCTATATGTTGTCTCAAAAAAGTTTCTTAGTGATTCAAATTTTTATTAAAAAAAATATGTTCATATCAAAAGTTTTTTTCATTGTGTTTTTGGTCATAGCTAACAATGAATTATGCATAAAGATTGATTTAGTGAAAATGTGACCCTTTTGAAAGTAAGTCAATGCTTTGTTCTGTAGTACCTAATCTTTATTCAGAGAGTCGTACAAAATATAAAGCACCTCTGTGCAGTTTTCTATCCAAGATTTGTTTGGAGGAGGCCTGTCTGTGGGGCAACAACAATTTTGCCCTGGGATTGATCCTTATATATGTAATATATGTTACCCCCCGAAATGCCCTCCTTCCTACCTTGTCGCACCCCTAGGTTGCACTAATTCTGTACCTCAGAACCAGACTAACGTAAGTCCATTTTCGTCATTTTTCGGTAGAGGGGAAAAACGATTGTCGAATACATCGTTTTTCCCCTCTACTGAAAAATGACGAAAATGGACTTACGTTAGTCTGGTTCTGAGGTACAGAATTTGAATGTGAAGAAATGATTCAAATTTGAGGTGCACATTTCTGTACCTCAGAACCAGACTAACGTAAGTCCATTTTCGTCATTTTTCAGTAGGGGGGAAGAACGATGTATTCGACAATCTTTTTTCCCCTCTACCGAAAAATGACGAAAATGGACTTACGTTAGTCTGGTTCTGAGGTACAGATTTTTTGTCCAATTTATTTGCCGAGTCAACACATTTTAATTTTTCTATTTTACCTTCAACTACACATCAACTACATCATAATTACAACACCAGAATTTATCGGAAATAAACTATTAATTTTGAGCTATTTAAAAAGTGAAATTCTTCAAAACCACCATTTCCAAACAAGGAAAAAATGTGCCGGAAGTTCACTAAATACTAAATCAATTTCAGATAAACTTAAGAAACTTAAACATTGCGTGGGAGGGGGGGGGGGATTGTTGACACAAGTAAAAATATATATATATATATATATATATATATATATAATAAAACAAATAAAAAATAATAATAATGAAATAGAAAATGGCACATTAGGAGAAGTGAAAGGAGAAAGGTTGAATCCAGAGCTCATCAGCCGTGGGGGATTTAAGAGTGGTCGAAAGACCAAAAAATTTAAAAATAAACTATAGAGAGGATGTTTTAGTTCAAATTATGCAGTCTACAGATCTTCATTGGGCAAAAAAGCACCAATGTGAGCCTGCAAACCGCACATTAGAACAAAAACCTAAAACTAAAAGCAGGGGTTTCGCCTCGACCGATTAGGAATAAAATTCCCAAAAACACATTGGTGCTTTTTTGCCCAATGAAGATCTGTAGACTGAATAATTTGAACTAAAACATCCTCTCTATAGTTTATTTTTAAATTTTTTGGTCTTTCGACCACTCTTGAATCCCCCACGGCTGATGAGCTCTGGATTCAACCTTTCTCCTTTCACTTCTCCTAATGTGCCATTTTCTATTTCATTATTATTATTTTTTATTTGTTTTATTATATACTTGGCTTTGTAGTTTAGCTGCTTTGCGCATCTATGGGCTTTTGGTGTGGTCTCTTCGTTTTTCCTCTTACAATTCTGTTATTTTATATATATATATATATATAAACGTAGCAACATTATTTTCCATTAAAATAAAGGAAATTATTCAAGCAAAAGTATTGGGTGAAAAAGTAAAACATTTTTAAACTTCCTGTTTCGGAAAATGCTACATCCCCCTCACCGCCGTCCTGCTTTTGTGTACTGTGACTCTTGCCATATTCAATTCTTCCATGGGTCTTAATTGACAAGGAAGTTTACAAGAATTCAACTTCTGTATTTCATTTCAATTTTAATTGAATTTTAACTTAACGGCTGCCCTTTTTTTGCAGGAAATTATGGCTTGAGCTCCTGAGAGTTTTCTGGGGAAAAAAAAAAAAATCATATTTGTTCTATACATTTGTAATAGTGCTGGAACGCCATCCCATTTTTCTGTTTGAGATTATCCACTGATTATTCACAATCTTGAGATTATCCATAAATTGAATAATATTAATGAAAGCATCACTGACATGATGATGCACTTCTACTTTTTTATTTGCTTTGATTGGTGATTTTGTCACATTGAAATATTAGATTTTGTCTTACTAATGCAGTACATCATGATTTTCCCCATCAGATACCATTTTTTCTAAACCAGTCTTATGGATTACACATTGCTATCTTACAAAAAGTCAATAGTATTTTCTTTCTTTTTAAGTTTTTCTCTTAGTATAAGAATTTTATTTTATTTCCCTTTTTATTTTCTTTTTTGTGATAGGAGATTTTATGAATCTTTTTAGTTCACACTGTATTGTTAGAATAAGATACCATGAAAAACTTGTTATATATTTTTTATTTACAATTCGGCAGTAACATTTTACAGTCAAAAATTTAAGCAAGTTTTGAGTTCTAGCTCTTCCGAATACTAACATAAAAGGCTCTTAATCAGTCCTGGATGAAGGTCAAAAGCCTTCTAAAAAGTTTTGATGCTATTGCAAGTAACAAACTGCTTTCTGTAAACTACTTCAAATCCTTTTTTTTTTTGTTAATTAATTTTTACTACTCCTTCCAAGCCTGGCAGCATATAATCAGAATTTGTAAGTGTACTTATTGACCTAGTATTTCCTACACCTCTTTGATCCCTTGCCACTAAGGTATATCTTTTCAAGAAAAGAGAACAAACTAGAACACAGCTTTTTCCCAATGAAGTTTTACTGAACTTCTGTGTTATGGCAGCAGAGCTGCGGTAGAATTATTCATAGTAGTATTATTCATAAACCCAACCAGTTGGTTACCGTATATACTCGTGTTTAGGTCGATCTCGCGTATAAGTCGACCCCTTACTTTTTGAAAGAAAATCGGGAAAAATCGAAAACCCGCGTATAAGTCGAGACCGCACTTTCTGAAATGATGGAAAACAATTTGCTGCAATTTTTGAATATAAACGTTTTGAAATGAAGGAAAATGAAATGCACTGAACATTCTTGTGTTAAAAACGGCACGATTGTTATTCTTTTTCACAAAAGCGGTTCATTTTTGCGAGCGCGATTTTTTAAAGGGTTTGATTTTACGATCATGGTTTTTGTGGGGGTTCGATTTTGTGATTACAATTTTTACTATCTTTTGCTTTTATTTTGCATTATTAACAGTAAAATTTTGCGATGTAGCCGTATTACATTCTGTTTCAAAAAGATAAACACCATTAATCGGAAAATTCGCGAATACGGTAATTCCCGCACTTTTCGCACTGTCGGTCGTTTATTATAATTATTTATTCTTTATTTCACAATTAAAACATGAAAAAATACAGTAGAACGTTTGAGTATTTACTTCTTTAGCGTCTGTTTAAACTAGTTAGGCTGAATCGGAAAAATCTTCTCGTTTTTTTTTTCCAAGAATTGTTCGAGAAAATTTTTTGGAAATTCTGCCCTGCGTATAAGTCGACCCCCTAACTTTCAAGTTCATTTTTGGACTAAATTTCTCGACTTATACGCGAGTATATGCTGTACTTGTTATGCTGCATTGACGAGACTAAACTCAAAGTCCACTCACTAAGACACTCAGATCAAGTATTGTTTCTGGATTAAAAAAGAGGGATCCCCGAAATTAATCACTGGCATGCTTATTCCAGTGACCAAAATGATACACTTTACATTTTTTGACTTTGAAATATATACCCTTAATTGGTTCACTTAGAAATCTAATCTCAATACTCTTGGAGCGGTTTTACTTGTTCTTCAATATCTTCATTCTGTCATTGCTTTCGAGAGTCCTACCTGGCACCTTGGCATAGTACTACTACTGTGCAATATGCCAGATACTATATTGGTGGCTTATGTGGAAAGATATATATCTGTATTGTTTTATTAATAGTTTCTTAAACACTTTTTAAACAAGAGTAACATTAATCACTTCATGTTTTCTTGCAGCTCTTACAGCATTGGCATACGAGAAGGCTTGCATTTTATTCAACATTGCAGCCATGCAAAGTCAAGTGGCTTGCAGTCACATCAGCGATACAAAAAATGATGAAGGTTTAAAATTAGCTGCCAAATATTTTCAGGTAACATTTTAATTTGAAAAATACTAAAAAAGGGAAAAAATATCTTTTCATGTAGTAAAAAAATTTACATAGTAAACCATTTTTAAGGTTGAGTGATTTCTAAAGATATTTATCCTTTGTTGTTATTTGTGTTTTTTAAAAACCTTTTATCAAATGCTGTAAAAGTATATTTTTAGTTTAAAAACGATTTGTTTTTCTTCCCTTCTAAGAACTTCACAAAATTAATTTTATAATGTCTGAATGTTTCAATCATTTTAATTTTTAATATTGACTACGCAAAGAAATTTCTACTTTAATAGAAAGGGTATATTTTTACACCATTTTAAGATTATTTTCCCTATCTGTGAATCGGGGATTTTTGTTTAAACCAATTATTACTTTTCTAAATAACTTTAGAGCTTTGAGTACATTTCCTATTCTGTAGAAATATCCAAGCTTTCAAAGTATAAAAATTTCAAAATGCTCAAGATTAGTAACTTTCTGTTCAAAGTGGTAGTCTAAAGTTGGAGATCGGAATTGGGGGATCCAAAATTAGAATTGAAAGAGAAGAATAAGATAGCATTTTAAAGGAAACTTCGATGATCACGTCCCCACACATTTAAAACTACTTTTGTGCTTAATTTTAAAGAAATAACTTACTGGACCTTATATCTTGTACCTATAAAAATACAAACATATTTTTCCTTGTATTATTCGAAAAGGTAGTGTGCCCTTAAAATGCCAGTGGTTTCAATTTTGGAAGACTTTCAATTTGCTAAAATGTGGTACAGTGTTAAGATTTTACTGCTACAAGGCAAAACCTTATAGCATCCCCTTAACGCTAAACAGCCACCACTGTTGGGTATTGGAGGCGAGCGGTTTTCATATTCGAACACAACTCTGTTTCCCGGAGCCTTGAAAGGGCTAACTGCAAAATTACCGGAGGATTTTTCTCCTTCTCTGGTTTGGCTGTGCTGCTGAGTTCCTGTAGCCAATCAGGGACTTAGCGGTAGTTTTAGTTTACGTTTTATGATTTATGGGACGCTGGCCTTTTGCGCTAAGGCTTGCTGTTTGAGCTTACCAGAGTCTTCGAAGACGTTTGCTGGGGGCTGAGTGTTGCTGCCCAGTCCCCCAGAATCCCTTCTTTTTTTACCTGATGTGAAAAATATTTGCTACAGTTCCCTTAGAGGAATTCTTTTACTCTTAACATGAAGAAGTAAAATTTGAACGAATATATATAAATAGTCTAGAACGGTTCTCCTGCAGTAAAATCAGGAAGTCTTCAAAAAGGTCCTGTGTACGTGTGTACGTTCAATCCTAAAAACGATGAGACGCTTATATGGAGTCTTCAATGGAGGTGTCCACTTTGCCTAAGAGGAGTTTTCACTGGTGACAAATTCGGTTGAATATGAACTCTGTTTTACGAACTTTGAGTTAGAAACTACTACGTGAAATGATGAAATCTGTTTTACGAACTTTAAGTTAGAAACTACTACGTAAAATGAACTTTTTTGGAGAATCTACAATACTTACGTAAGTGCTAATCTATGAGTACTCATTAATGTTTTCATTATGGCCATATCTAATGTTTAAATTTAAGTAGCTGCTTTCATTTTTATTTGATGTTTAAATTGTTAAAATAAAATCAAGTGAATTTAAATCAAAGTGTGATTATTTGTCTATTGCATGATATATATTAATTTGGGAATTTAAACATTATGAAGCACAGATTGGAATTAATTCAATTTGGTTTAAATAGTGAGATTCTGGTGAACCTTCAATCAATTCTTTTTACACAGCAATGTACTAACCACTAATGAATTAGATCACCATATCAAATTGGTACCTGTATACCACTCACAGTATCATAAATTGATACCGTTGAGGATCGCATAGTAGCATTTACAATTACATTTTTTACATTTGTGAACTGGGGTCACAGCTGTCACTATATTCACAATTATGTGGTATATTTTTAAATGTTTTATTTTCAGATGTCCAGTGGATCTTTCCACCACTTAAAAACCATTGTTGCCACTCCATCAATTGAAGATCCTACCCCTGACCTTCGCACAGATACCCTTTCTGCTCTGGCTGCTCTTATGCTTGCGCAAGCGCAGGAAAGTTTTTTCTTCAAAGCTACATCAGGTTTGTCATATTTGTAAATATGAGCAAAACTTTTTTTCGGTTTCTTTTAAATTTGGAATTCAAATAATTGATGTTACAAAACTTAGAAAAATATTCCTGTACTGAAATAGGCCAGCATTAAAACTTTATTACTGGATATATGCCATTCTCGTGGTTTTATCTTTGGCATCCCTGATCAGTTGAAAAAACTGATGCTCAAAAGGTTTTTCATTATTTGTCTTTGGAAATTTTTAATCATGTGCAATTCATTTTGTGTTAGATAAAAAATTTTCAAGCAATGTTGAAGTTTTGAATCAAGCCAGAAAAATTCTAATATTTCCATGATAGTTTAGGATTAACTTTGAAGCAACTGACTCTTTATGTAGTACATCATTTTACTTTTCTATTAAAATTGTCTTAAAGATATCTGAATGGACTCTTATTTTTTTTCTCTCCCTTCCCCTGTGTAAGTTTTTTTGCTTGGATCGCAATTGCTTTGATTGTATTGACATTTATTTCGAGTATTTACCACTATTATTTTTGTGCATTTAAAAAGAAAAAAAATCCTTAGGCATTAGCTAGACATTTCAATAATTGCTTACTTGAGCTAAGTATTTTTTCTCTTCCAAGGTTTTCTAACTGTGATTTGCTTCTTTTAGATAATATGAAAGATGGGATTATTGCTAAAGTTGCTTCTCGGGCTGAAGAGCTGTATTCAGACGCTTTAAAAATGATGCAGAAAGAATCTGTTCATCATCTGTGGGAGAAGGTATGCACTATGTTTAAAATATTTCTTTTTTCCCCCTCTTTCTCCACAGTATTACACTATGGTATGAACATTTTAAGGAAGAAATGTGAATAAAATGCAACTTCTACTGTAATATTCAATTGTTCAATTTCTGATATATTTTTAGTAATTTTAGATAACTGCAATATTTGAGCAAAATGGGACAACGTGTAAAAAAGTTCCAATAAAAACTGCTTTTTCTAGGCTACAAAATACATGCCTCTTCATCAGTGCATAAAGACAAAGGATGGTCCAAAACCAACAGTCAAGTGAGCGAACTGACTGTTCGTTTTGGACATGTGAACTATTCTTCATTTTTATGCGCTGATGATAGGGCTTGCATTTTACAGCCTTGAAGCAGCTGTTGGCTGAGCTTTAAACTCATTTTAAATGTGTTCATTTGCATTTTTTTACATGTTGTCCCATTTTACTCATTCCACAGTACAAAGTTTTGACTATTTTTTTTACAATACAATATTTGTTTCTAATAAATCCAATAATAGTTCTGATGTGAGTAGGATAATTAAATAAAAAAAAAGGAGAATCACCTACCTGCCAAATGTACTGTTTTTTTGTGTTAGCTCTTCACTTTTTTATTCTCCAAATTAAGGCTATTTATACTCTTGCTCTGACATCTTCTTCCAGTAAGCTCTTCCAAATGCCTACAATATGACTGAGGACGTATTTTTCCTCATTTCCAGATTAGGTTCAGATTTGAATTGCTTAAAACAATGATCGGCCTTTTGTGCAAAAATTTTATCCATAAACATCCCTCATTTTGATAAATTTTAACTACCAAATCATGTCTCTTCTGACTTACATTTGTTCCAGACTGTGCATTTAAAGCCTTTCAAGCTGGATATCATAATCTAAGAGTTCAAATCTGGAAGTTCATTTACTAGTTTTGCAACTCTCCCCTGAAACCTTTACAAAGAAGAAATATCTTCCTTGAGATAAGGATACCAAAGCTTACTACTCTAAATGAGATCTTGCAAAACTAGCAGTCATCGTTTTAAGCTTTTCAAACCCCGAGCTGATCTTGAAATCAGGAAAAATTACTATTTCAATAGGAGGAAGGCAAGGCCAAATGTGCTTTAGAACCAGTGGTGCACTCAGGGTTTCTTCTGATGGGGGTTAGAAGTTTTTCGGATACATGAAGTGAGAGGCAAAATCAGTGAAATTTCAACTGTTTCCTTCATCCATGATTTATGTAGCTTTAGTTATTTATTTATTTTTTATTTTGTATTAGTGAAGTTTTATGAAAATTTTTTTATTTTAATTAAAAGCCGACTTTATGAAAATTTTTGCATCTCTCTCTATCTATACAACAACAAAATCAGTTTAAATTTGTAAATCATAAGAGCAACCTAATTACTATAAAATTAAGAAAGAACATTGAATAAAGAATCTGTAGTAAATATTATTAAAAAGAAAAAAAAGAAGTGGTTACTCCTAAGTGGTGAATAACTCTCTAAGGTGGAGAGTTTTGCAGCAGTCGCATCATAAATGGAATAATTATTAACCATTTTGTAAAATTTCCAAAATGAAAAAAAAAAAAAAAAAGATCGCCCCCCCCCCAAACTTTTAGTTCTTTTCTTTGGTCTCTGGACAAGGATTTCACTGCCTTTTCTGAATTCCTTCTATTCTCTGGGAGGGGGCTTAAGCCCCTTAGCCCCCTCAATGGGTGCGCCACTGCCTACGACAGGGTTGTAGAAACTTGGCATTGCCTACAATCTATTGACCGCCCCTGTTTAAGATAGTTTTGTTTTATACTTTGGCGTTCTTTTGCATCTATGTTTTAAATTTTATTGTAAGATAATTTACTACAAAAATATATTTTATTGCAATTTTAGGATTGGATCACTATAGTTTCAGGAAAGCAAGCTGGATTTCAAGCTTTGGCTGAATATTATCAGTCTCTAGTTTGCAAATCAAAGAAAGATTTTGGTGAAGAAATAGCTCGTCTACAGGTAAGGAAACTTGATTTTGGCTATATCTAGAATGTCAATGCATGGTTGAACCCAATATTACGTCTCTGTTCTGCACTGGAAAGTATGATATTGTCCAAGGCACTTGCGATCAAAAAAACCATATCTTTTAGGCTTATAATTTCTAATTTCTAAGTCAAATCTTATTTAAAAAATGGCCCAAAAATTAAAAATACAAATACAGTAGATTTATTGGATAGCACAGAACAGCAGATAACCAGGCTCTACTTTATTCTGTAGCTGTATACAGAGTTGTATTCCATACAGAACAAAATGATAGTGTCAAAAAATACTGTAAACTGTTCTTTGTCAAATAAAAATCTGTTTATTTATTATTTAAATTTTTCCCAATATTACTAACTAATAGGTATTTACCATTCAAATATCTTTTTACAGAGAGCTTCAGACTTGATGAAAACGGCAGAATCCAAGAACATACTTAATTTGGATTTCAAAGATTATTTAGCCAAAATAAATCATAACTATGAAGAAGCTAAAAAGGACAATGACTTCATTTATCATGCACGTATACCAGATGCAAAATCGTTGCCGCCTATAGGAAAAGCTCCTCTGGCAAAACCAATTCTCCCAGCTGAGAGATTAAACCCTAATTCTCAAGGTATTATTATTTTCTTTTTTGATCTCAGATGTGTATAAACATTTAGCTATTTTTCATGCTGTCATTTAGGTTAATATTATACTTACCAGCACATTCAGCTTTTTATGGCATTGTTGCTGAAATTTCCTTTATGTGCTAGTCCTATCTAATGTGCTAGGCTATCTAATGTGGGGTTCTACCACTTAGACATTAATGCTTTTGTTCACAATTATTTTCAATTCTTCTTATATTTTATGTTTTGTTGAGGACTTGGAAGCTCATCTTTTTACTATACTAATTTGAAAGCTTCTGGTCAGGTACATTCAAATTCAAGCTTACTGTGCTGCATTGCTCTCTTACAGTACAGTATCAACTGAAAAAAATTTGTATGTTTATTTTTTGAAAATTGAAATGAAAAAAGGAATAAAAGAAGTAACCGAGAAACGGCTACAAGCATATACCGAGCCCTTGTTCATGCGCTAAATTCATTTTAGTGAACAGTTTGTTGGTAGTCTCAAGTTCAGTGAGAGGGTATCTGCCTCCAGCTTGGTTATGAACTATCTAAGACTCATGGGTTAATAACAAAGACTGAACTGTAACATCTGGATGTTATAAGCAGGCTGTCAGCGTATGCTTGTAGTTCTGCTTTAGCTCTGACTTATGGGTGGCAACTTTCATCTTATTAGAGAAATAGCTGTTCTGAAAAGTAAAAATTGAAATTAAAATAAGTAAAAAATAAAGTAAACTGGTTTGAAGATTGTTACATAAAATTTATGTATTTTTATAAGAGCAAATTATGCACTTTGCTAATTATTTTTGAATGTTTTAAATTACTGTGTATATATGTATGTACTGTGTATATACTGTGTGTATATATATATATATATATATATATGTATATGTATATATATATATATATATATATATATATATATATATATATATATATATATATATATATATATATATATATATTAGGACATTTGATTTTGCAAAGCTGTTTTTATTTTATTGAATTTTCGTGTAGTTAAAAGGATAAATCTTACTTTTCTCCAAACTGTTTAAAAAAACCAAAATCAGCATAAATTTGCTGAGAAATAAGAACTGCACATGTACCTTTAAAAGTTTAACAAGAATGCCTTTTCACTGCTAAAGTAGTAAGCTTATGGATGAAAAAACATTAATCTATACTACACTGCAACCTTTCTTGACAACAACATCGTGACGTCAGTGTGACTTTAGCCTATGAAAAACAAGCTAGATAAAACGTCACAGCCTACTTGGCAAATTAGAGGAGATCACTGACTGCTTGTGAGCTCTTATTAGCTCCACCCGTTGTGACGTTCAGTGTCAAGTTAAGTTGCATTTAAGTATAAATACTTTTGTGCAATGTTTTTTCATGAATAAGTTCATTTCTTTTATTTTGAGAAAAGGGTTTACTGTAAAACTTTGAAACACATATCTACTATTTTTACTATTTGCATTTTCATGTCATTTTAAAGCTTTTTTTCATCCAAACATTAAATCTTGACAGGTTTTTTTTTTTAAAAGAGGCAATAAATGTCAGGAGAAAGTTTCACAGGATAGATATCTATTTTGTCAGGAAAATTATCTTTTACTGAAAGTAATGTTATACTGCTTAAATGATTTTTGAATTGGTTGTTGTAGAAATGCATTTCAAGTATTTGAGGTGTGATTGAAAAACACTTTTTTTTCTCTCTTAGATCTATTCAGTGCCTTGCTTCCTATTGCTGTTCAACAAGCAATGTCCGCTTTTGACGTCAGAAAAATCGAAATAGTTAATGGAGAAAAGGGAAAGATGCTGAGTGAAACACAAATGTTAAATGGGTAATTTTTTTGCTAAATTTTCTTTTTCGTCTGTTTGTGTCTATTTTTTTCATGAGCATGGCAAAGCTGAAAAAATACTTCATTTTGTGATTATTACTGCATATTTGTCTCCACTTTTAAAATAATGAAAAAGTGCATAAGTAAGTGAGAGAGCTAAAAGTAAGGATTTACCGAACAATTCAATTGACTTTTGATATCCAAACCAAACCTTTGGCCCGACCAAATACTTTAATATTCGGCAATTGAATAGTAAATGAATTTAAATATTCGACAATAGGTAAACAAACTCATATTTCTTTACACGATTGAAAGCTATATAGCACCATAAAATAAAATTGATTCATTTGTCATTTACTAATTTTCTGACATTCAAAGCAATTTAACCCAAGAGAAAACACTTAGATGTTAAATGAGTTACTTAAAAGACTAAAAGAACAGAAAATCACTTGAATAAATTGGTCACATGATGTTTTAAACAGCTTGGGTTGTATCAATGCAAGATTTTTTATTTATAACATAACTTGTTACCATGATAATTAACTATCAGATCATGAATCAGGAAATAAATTATCAATTTATGCAGCATTGCAGGTAAACCAAATCAGCCACTTACTATATTAGTTTACATTTGCTTCAAGATTGACTTATTTTATTTTTATGTATTTGAATTTAATAATTATGTTTAATGCAGACAAATTCAAAATAGTAAATGGAAATGCATTGCAAGACACCAAATAGATGAATAATTTCCATTTTAAATTGGCATGAAATAAGAATACACATTAAAATTAAAAATTGAAAAAAAAAAAAAAAAACAGGAATTTGGCTAAACAATCGGTTTGAATTAAAGCAGATTATTAAGTACTTGACAAAATATAGTATTCAGTATTCCCACCTAAAATCCCAGTAAAAGTAGAATCAACAAAATAAGCAGTGAGAAATTTTTAAAACTCTTTAAAGAATCAACAAATCAAAGAACACAAATCATGTTCCAAAACGTTCTTGTATGGGAAAGAAATGAAAAAAAAAAGAAAAAAGAAGAAGATTGGCAGGATGACGAAGTTGATAAAGTTAGAACAGAAATAAAACTGTTTTGACAATTGTGAACAGTAGAGAAAAGAAGAAAACACAAAATGAAAGGAAAATTCTTAGGAAGTTCAACAAGAAATGTTTTTTTAATATAAATGATGAAAAACACTTAAGAAATTAAAAAAAAAGAGAAAAGATGACAGTTACATAGTTTTAAACAGTATGCAAAAAAAAAAAAAAGTACACATTAAGGTTATCCTTTTTTTTTTGTTGGAAAATTAATTTTGAACTTTATTTATATTTTAAATCTGGTTCTTAGTTTAATCAGTGTTGTGTCTTGAATATTTTTTTTCAACGGAGATATTAATAAATAGAGCCTAAATTTTGTGACTCGAAAAAAATCTTTAAAAATTAGTGGTCAATTAGTTTCTGATTTTGGCAATTAGTGTATGAATGCTGGTGAATTGTATGTTGAAATTATATGAAACATATGTTTCTAGCACATCAATTCTCAGGAAAATTTATGCAAATATAATTGAGCACTCAATAACTTATTGCAGTCTTCACTGTTTAAAAAATAATTCTTTTATTTACGATTTTACACAAAATTAAATGATTTTCTTGGGTGAGAAAATGTAGCAACACCATTTCGTTGACGAACTGAAGCTGACTCATTTCAGTTGCTGTTGCCATTCCTAGAAAAACCCAAAAGATTGCGAGAACAATAAAGTCAGAGAAAGCTTTAATTCTTCCTCTAGTCACAATTATTTGAGCTCTATTTGCCTCTTCCATTATCACGATCAACTAAGCAAATTAAATAAATTCTTAATAGGAATAGAATAACAGATACCGTATAAACCAATATCAAGATATTAACAAATCAATTCAATAATTGAAACTTAATCACAAGTTATTATTCATCAAAACACTATCAACTAAAAATTTTATGAAACAGTTGAAATATTTCAAATAATATTTTCATGAAAAATATCAGCACATGTTCTAATTCAGGAAATTAAATAAAGAAGCAGTTCTTAAACTTCTAAGCAAGTTTCATTTCCATTCAAAAATATCTTATGAATGAATAAAACTTAACACTTATCTCGGCCGGTTCCTCCAAAATATGTTTCTTGCACTTCAATTCTCAGGAAAATTTATGCAAATATAATTGAGCACTCATTAATTTATTGCTGTCTTCACTTTTTATAAAATAATTCTTTTATTTACGTATTTACACAAAATTTAATGATTTTCTCTGCCAACATGGGGCGAAACTATAACAACACCATTTCGAGACACTATAACAGCACCATTTCGAGACAATATAACAACACCATTTCTGGTTACATAGAAAATATTCGGACTAACTGAAGCTGACTAGCTGACTCGAGAAATCAATGTATTTACATACAAGTGGGTGTGGTTTTTTATGTTTTCCGATGAAATTGCATGGTGTTTGGACCGTTTGTCCCCCCCCCCCTCTGGAAAAACTTGAAATGACGTCCCTGCTGTATGGAGATGTCAGTTTGTATTTAAGTAATCTTAAAGTATAATCCCTGTAGCTTTATGATTTATGTGAAACATAAAATAGATGGTCAATAAATTCTTTGTACTTTCTTTGCTCTGTGGATAGCATTTTAGCATCATTAAACTTACCTGCTGCATTAGAAGATACCACTGGCAATTGTTTGCCTCAATCTCTGAGAGAAAAATCAGTTGCTGTGCAAGAAAAAGGTGGAATGGAATACATCCAGAGACTTCTGAACGAGCTACCCTCATTGTTGGAAAGGAATAATGAAATTTTGCAAGAGGTATGCAGTTTTAGTTAAGTAATACTTATTAGTGAAAAATTGTGATCCTATGACATATCTATCATACAGTTTCAAGTTATCAGAGTTGATAAAATTCAACCCAACTGATAGAAATTTACACAGATTAATTTAGGCAGGTCAATCACAACAAAAAGCTATTATGTGTTTACTGTAAATTGTATTACAATACTGCCGTGCTAAGTGTAAAAGTGGTATCTGCAGTTGAGCTCAAACTGAGACATTACTCTTTAAAGTTTTGCGCCACCATGTATTTGATTCATATGAAACTTTTCGGAATTTTTTAAAAAATATTTCCTGTTCTCAAAGGATCATATAATTTTGTATTTAGGTAAAATGCGTCACAAAGAGTCACCTGGTGGCGATAACTCGCTTTTGTTAAAAAGTGCAGATACGACCTTTGTGCTTAGCACGGCAGAATAAAGGTTTTAACAGTTCTTGTACTGTAATAATGATCATGTGAAAAGTATCATCAGATAGGGAAAAATAAATAACCGAATGAATAGATGAAAAATAAAATTAAATAAGCAAATGAATTAATTGTGCTTTGATTAGCTTCTAGCAAATTTTTCTAATACATTCTGTACCTCAGAACCAGAACGACTTAAGTCCAAAAATGGCGATTTTCACTTTATTGCTTCATTGTATGTAGAATCTTATATCGCATCGACCCATAAGAACATTATTCTGCAAAACAAATTCCTTCACAATTATTTAGCATCATTAAGAGAGCACAAGTCCCATCTTTTGCATGTATTTGGCAGTCGTTTTTGCCCTCTGCTGAACAGTTACGAAAATGGACTTACGTTAGTATGGTTCTGAGGTACAGTATATTAACGAAAAAGGTTTCTGAACAAGTTGAATCATGTCCATGAAAAACTTATCATGATGTAAAAGAATTATAACAATTAGCCCATGTAGTATATAAAATGTCAAGCTGCTATGTAAATACGTTAACCTATTGCTTTTTGTGTTAGAAAAAGTTAATACATTAAAAATATCTACTTTTATGGCAAACCTTTGCTTTTGAATTTATTTTTACATTGTTGAAAGCAGACATATTAAGAAAACTAATTTTTTTCGTATAGATTTTCTTTTTTGATCAGGTGCATCTTTTATTTATTGTACTGTCACTAAATTAATAATTTTACTTTCCGCACCCATTTTGTGACTACCGATAGTTTTTGCTTATTAATTATTACTTTGAAACTGAAACATGAATATTTATCTTGCTTTAGTGTGAGCGAATGTTGCGTGATGAAGAAGAGTCAGACAATGAATTGAGATCAAAATTTGGGAGCCAGTGGATGCGAACGCCATCTGCGAAGCTGAATGAGCCTTTGAAGACAAACCTCCAGAAGTACTCTCAGATCATCACCACTGCTATGTCTGCTGATGGTATTGTGAAAGAAAAATATAACAAGCATAAAGACAAGATGGCTTTGCTCTGCCTCCCAGAAGTAAGGTTCTTTTTATTTTTGAAAATATTGGGCGTAGAATTTATTGCTAAAAATTTATAATTTGTTTACAAACAACTTCTGTAGCCTTGAGTGGCGAAAGTAAAACTGTTAAAAAAAATTTAAATGGAGGTGCTGAAAAATTCAATATTTCCCAGTTATGATAGTTACTTGTTGGGTTGAGAAGTTAACTTCCATTGAAATGTCCCTCAAGTCACAGTTGCAATAATTTTAACCATTTTACCTACAATGAAATCTAGGAGACATTATCCATTTCATTTGGCTTTATAGTAAAGATCGATAGAGGTGATCGCCCCTTCCTCGGGGGACCTTACTCCTACAATTTTCCGACATTGAATTTTGAAAACTAAACTTTAGACTGTCTTCGATGATGCTCTTGAAGGGGCTGGGGGCTCCCTTGTTATTTCAGAATTAAAAGTCCGGGGAAAAAAGTGCAGCCCATTATTAATGATGTTGGGGACTAAAATGCAGTTCTAAACTCTTTCCAGTGAAAATTTTTCGAAATTGAAATAAAAAAAAGAATGCAATTTTAGATGATCTTCAATGATTCTAGGAGGATAGGGGTTTGAGGTACTCACCCCCGTGAATTCACTTTCCTACAATTTTTCTGTATTGAAGTTCAAAAAGTGCTATTTTAGACAACCTTCGATGATGTAAGGAGAAGGGACAGAGAGATTCCAGGCTCAACTTTGGAAATAAGATTCAAATCATTTATTCAACGTACAAATACCAGGATATGTAGTAAAGGGTAAGTAATCAAAATCAATCGCTACTTCCTTAAAAAATTTCTGGATCTGCCCTTGTTTTATAAACTTTGATTTTTGTGAGAGCCCTTCATTTGAAGCGCCATTATAGACATTCTCCTCCAAGATGTCCTTCATTGCATTTGCTACTACAAATTCTCCAATGTCTTTGTAATACCATTGTTTATCTACATGTAAACTGCATCAGTAAATGGTATCACAATTAAACTGGGTGAAAATATGTAGCTAAGTAATTGGGCATAAAAGTATTATTCAACTTCGCAGAGATGGCCTATGACTCCTCCTTTTTTCAGGATTGTCCATTTTTAGGAAGGGGTGATACGCAGATGAAAATTGAGGAATGGGATGCACAATTGCGGCATTGGTTATAAAGCTTGAATACGTCACCTTGCTTACCTTTAAATGGTCTCTCAATTTGAGAAATTAGCCAAAGAGGAAACTATTTTAATTTTTGCACAATCGAGAAAGATTTCTCATTGGATACGAGAAAGTAGGTGGGTCTTGGTTTTATATCTTTCCGCAGCCATTGGCCATTGACTGCAGCGCCTCCAACTGTTCATTTAAATTTAAAAACAAAATGGTAACATAAGGGTTGCAATAACGAAAGCAAAGACTTGTTTTCACTTCCTCGCCAAATGCAGATGTGGCTTGAAGAATTATTTAATATTTCATAAAACTTATCACTTCGCCAAAATGTTGCTAAACTTGCAAATATGGCACACTGGAGTTTCTTCCTTCTCTACCTATTTTAAGGAATAGACTCGTTTTCTCATTTGATTGACACCGGCCATCTCGTCGCGGTTGAATAATAATCATAGATCTTATGAAGTTTTATAGTTTACTGCTATTTAAATATTTTACTGGTCATTTTCCCAATGACTTATCCCTTTTTTGTATAAGGATTGCCAATAATCAAGTTTTATGGCTCTCTAATTCTAGGACCAACTACTCTCCACTATACCAACTGGCAACCCTGTAGCATCCTGTCCATCTGTTGATCAGCTGAAGAGCTTGATGCGTGAAGTGGATGGTGTTAAATCTGAGCGTGAACATTTGATGGGGGAACTTGAAAGTGCTGCCACTGATATGAGTGCGTTTGCTTTACCGATAATTTTATCTGAAAAAAATGTGACTTGGCGAAATGAATGTCAGTTTGAGGGCCTGTTTAATATACTGTTTAGTGTGTTCTGCAGTGTTAGAAATAAGCAGTTGTTACCAAAAATTTAGATTTGACGACAGCATTTCCAACACTAGGTGCCAAATTTGACGCCTAAAGTTTTAGATTACATTAAGGGTTTCCTTTTCGGACTCATTTGATTAAGGCTAGTGATTTTTTCGAATGATAAATTTGTAAAAGTAATTTTCAAATACTATCAATTTTGTCTTTAAAAAATCATTTTCTTTTACATATTTTACAAATATGCTATTGGCAGTGTGTTGTGTTGCGATGCATATAAGCAGTCTGTTTATTGATCTTTTGAAACTTTTATTTGGCTGAAATAATAGAAAATAATTAAGGCCAAATTAAGTTAGTATGATAGAGAACTGCTTGTTGCTGTTATGTTGATTGCTTGTTAAATTTACCCTGGTTCTCTTAGATGCTAAATATTGTTTCTGTAATTATTATTTTTTTCATTTCAAACTTCTGATTTATTAATTTTAACGTATTGAAACTCTCTTTGTTTTAGAGGCTAAATTCTTATCTGCTTTGTCGACCGAAGGAGGTGTAAACGAGGCAGCACTCTCTGTTGAAAGTTTAGGAGAGATATATGGACCTATTCAAAAACGTATTAGAGACAACATTTCTAGACAAGAACAATTAGTTCACAAAATTCAGGTATTTTACATTATTGATTATTTTTTCCTATTTCAGAGAAGCAAGTACAATGTTTAAAAAATTCTTCTGATTTTTCAAATTTAATTAAGTGTGAAAGAAAGCAAATGTTATGAATGAAATAGTTTTGAAATCTTTTTTCCTAGTTTTGAACTATAAAATTATTTTAAACTGGCTGTTAACTGATAGTACACATACTCCTGGAGTTTTGCTTAACCACCAAAAAGTATTCCAAATTATATTGAAGATACTAGTATCATTACAGTAATGGCTGATATATTTTTAAATAAAAATTAGATTTTAAGAAATGTTCTAGAATTTTGTTTATGTATTGCATATGTTATTTTTCTATTTTAATGAATTAATATTATAAAGTGCTGGATATCACATTAAATGTTTTTACTGTCAAATTTCTAGAGAAAGCACATTGAGATAATTCTTTAATACTTTTTTTAAGGTTGCAAATAACGAATTTTCAAAAGAGAAAGGAACTGATGGTTCTGCAGGCAAGCGTGATACAATCTTAAGTGAGTTGGCAGCTGCACATGATGCCTATATGGAATTATTAGGGAACTTAGAGGAAGGATCAAAAGTAAGTTCTTTTGAAATGTAATTACAAAGAAAAAAGAAAAAAAATCAAAATACAATCTTAGTGTCCTTTTTTCAAGACTTCATTTTTTATAAAATAAGACTGCTATGAAAAAAAAAAAAACATACTTTCTACTACAATTAACCTCAAACTATATTTGAATGAAAATATATCCACAAAAGCTGAAACAAAAGACTGTCAGCTAGACTTTAATTCATGAGTTTATGTGTTTGGCTTTGAAAAAGGTTTGTATTTTTGTTACCTCAAATTCTCGACTGCAATAATGTGCAATTTCTTGCTTTGTAAGGTTGATTTTATAAATTTAATCATATATTAGTTCTAGAGGTATCTACAAAATAAGCAAATCAAAAGTAGCACTGTCTTAATATTGCAATTTAGTTTGACATTAAAATGATTAAATATTGTGTTTTAGAGTAAATAGTCTTAGGAAAAGCAATTTGACGACTCTTAAAACTTATTACCCTTCCTCATCTTGCTTAATACAAATGGTTTTTCAATCATTTAAATGTGGAACTGTGTTGTTTTTTTTTATTATAAAATAATCCTGCTGGTAAATATTTTGAACTGTTAATTAATTTTTTACTTTATTTATATTAGTTATTTTTCCGAAACATCTGACATGCTGTATCCCATTTCTTTGCAGTTTTATAATAATTTGACAGAAGTGTTGGTGAACTTCCAAAATAAGATCAGCGACTTTTGTTTTGCTCGAAGGACCGAGAAGGAGGAGCTGTGTCGTGATATGCAGAAAGATATTGTAACAATTGCAAGTCAACCTACTCCTCTAGCACCACCTGCTAATCATAGTAAGATGTGTTTTATTTTTTTCAGATCAAATACTTTAACTTTGATAAGTAAATACAGGGTGTCCTACTGATCGAGCAATTCAAAACTTCAGTATATTTTCAGTGTGACATTTTAAAAATTTCAACAGTTACAAATAAATAAATAAATAAAAATATTTTCTATCAGTAAAATAATAAAATTAACACTGAGCATCAGTTAATGGAAGCAAGCTACCTGTGGTTGCCATTGTCTGTATTTTTTTTTTCTGAGTCACAATATCACTGCTTGTTCAAGAAAATGATTACTCTGCTGCTAGTAATTTATATTATAAGATGGTGACATGCTCTGCATTACAGCCATGCAAACTGAGAATTGAAAAAATTGCTACAGACCGCAAAAAATGTTCGTTCAGTCAGCATCATTGATTCCAAACAATTCTATTTCCACTATCTCAGGGTTCCCACTTAGTTATTCTCTGACTTTTCAAGGTTTTGTGGAATTTTTTCAAAATAAATTACAGACTTGATTTTTGAATTTACAGCTTTTTATATGAATCTAAAATTATGATTCTTTTGAAACATATGCAAAAACAAACATCTAAACTAATTTTAATATTAATTATTTAAGGCTGCTTTCTGTTGATACAGTCTCTTTAGGTAAATACTCGCTTTACATGTAATACACATGTCCATTCTGGTTTTATGCATTGGATAAAGAATAAAACTTCTGCGCTGCAGAAGTTTATAATGCAAAAATATTTTTTCCTGTCTACTTTCAAAATTTTCCAGTTTTTTGATAAAATTAAAGATTTTTCCCTACTGTTTTGACCGAAGTAAAATTCTCTGAACGATTTTACCTGAACCTGAGAACCCTGCTAGACTATCAAATAATAAACATTGTGTGTGTGGGGGGGGGGGGCATTCTAGTGTCACCTGTGGAACAACCCGATTCAAAAGTTTTACCAAAATTCTGCTGTACCTCAGTTAAAACAAGAGTAAACGCTTGTTTTAAATTGTATATTTAATGCAAAGATACTCCTGACTTAGTTATGTTTTTGTTTAATTAATTTGTTATTTAAAATTTAATTTATTTGTATGCATTATGTGCGAGACATCCACAATCAACCGTCAAAGTGATGTCATGTGTTGTATGAATTAGTTAATATTTTTGTTCAATTATTTTAGCAATGATAAAGCAAACTGTAGATTTTGAAAGCTAATATTCCAATGTGAGTGAGAAATAATAATTTAAACTATCGAAAATAAATGATGTCAGGGAGAAAAACAAGAAAAAGTAGCCATTTTGTCGCAGGTGACGGTTCATATATTTCATTCAAAAGTAATGAGTGATGGCAAATTTTTTTCATAAGAAATTTTTCATGCGTGCTTGATTTCTTAAGCAACAAAATTTTTTTCATTACCCTTTTATATCATTATTCTCAATGAAATAAATGAAATGTCTCGTGAGGAACAAAATAAACTTTTTCAGTGGAATCCCTATTTCACCAGAGTGTTTCTTTCCTCTCAGGCAACCAGAAACCGGCCCGGCCACCCCCTCCGAAGACGAGTGAACCTCCCAGCACTGCCCCACCGATTCAGAACTGGGGTTATCCACCTGCGGCACCGGATGCAGCCGCCCAACAGCAACAGCAGCCCTGTCCTTATCCGACTTATCCAGCTTACCCTTATCCTGCAGCATACCCGCCTGCTCCGATGTACAACCCTTATGGGCAGGTTGTGATGCCACCATTTCCACCAGGCAAGTATCCATTTTCATTCATACCATCAATGATGTAGCAAAGGAGTAGGTCCGTATCCCCCCCCCCCCTCTCGAAAGACCACTGTCTTTTTTCGGAGTTCAAATCACTTTGCACCAACAACTTTTTCTAAACTGGAAATTTACGAAAAAAAGTTTTTCTTCATACAATCTCATTAATTGGCATTTTTTTTCAGCTTCCGAATCAATTCAGAACACAAGACCTTCCATTTAGTTCAGTCACTCTCGATTTTTTGTAGGTATCTTTGAACAAAGAAATCTGCAAAATCTCCAAAGATTTCTTGCAGAGTTTTGTAAAAAGGCATTGTACCACAAAAATATCGAGTCTTAATCCAGAATTGTCCTTATTTTCGGGAAATTCAAATCTGCTTCTAGTTCTATGTGCAAAAAATGTGTGGAGTTTTGCTCAATTTGAAAAGACCTGCAGAAATACTTAATTATTGAATCTTGAAAATTCGACGACCCTGATAGGATCTTTTTTACCGAGACATCTCTGTATCATCATCACTCATAATTGAAGGGCTATTTTACATTTAAAAAAATAAACACTCTGGACAATGGTAAGCAATGGATACAGGTAAGTAATTAAAACTTTCTACATCAAAAAGTAGATGTTATTAGGTCAATTTCATAAGCACATTAACAACAAAACCAGAAAACAAAAAAGCTGCAATAACTGCAACAATAAAACTTATAACTTTAATTACTCACAATTTCGGTTTTGTCACGTAACCCTTTCATCTCACAAGCCCTTCAATTAATTCATTAGTTTTAATTGGATTAATGTTAATTAGTGTTATTAAAAATTAATACTTCTGATTTAACCTTCATGTAATCTTAGCCCCCCCCCCCCCCGAACAAAGCTCTAGCAACATGCATGCATTTGTTGGAAAATTGTAAGACTGAACATAAGATGCAAGTTTTTTTTTCCTTGAAAAATGTATTTTAATTCTTGCTGCTTTTGGAGGTTTTGCCAGTGACCCATATTATTATTTTTAGTGTAACTATGTAAATACATAGTATATGATGCACAGGTGATCAGATAAAATCAAAACTTCGGAAAAGGTCTTTAAAACGGTAAATTCGTAAAAGATATACAAAAAAAAAAAAAAAAAAAAAAAAAAAAACCTGTCCATATGGCTTCAACAAAGCTGTATAAAAATAATTTGGATAGACTTTTGCATTTTATATAAATATTTTAAAAAACAACTTAACACTGAAACAAAGTTTGATTCTTTCTTTTAAACAAATAACATTCATGGCACTTCTATCTGAAATTTTTACTCAACATTTCATTGTAAAATTAAGTATTAACATTTTTAATCTTCAAAAATGTTAAAAAGCATTAGTGATTTTTTTAAAGTTATTAAAATGGAATTGGATGAAGATTCTTCTTGCTGAACATATCTGTGAACCACTTATTTTAGCAAGTGCTCAGGAGACAAAAGGAGAGACTGATACTTCATTTAGCAGAAAGCTTTATGATATTCTTGTATTTATTTGGAGATAACTATCTATAACATCTGGGGAGCTGATATTTTGTTGTATATCTTAATTGCATAAATTAAATATAAATTTGGAAAATTGTCTCCTTTTTACACAGCACCTGGTTATCAAGGACAACAACCTCCTCAACCGCAAGGTTATCCATATCCTCCTGCTACCGGTTATCCATATCCACAACAACAACAACAGCAGTACCCTCAGCAACAGTATCGCCCATGGCAACAATGAAGCTACTGCCGCAAAATAAAATCACCCAACAAATACCGAACTGCTAATCTACAAAAGCACAATAATATGCTTTATTTATGTATGACATGAATTTGATTTTGCTCATGAAATTGTAGAAAAATATGTATATGGATGCTTAAATTTTTCCAAATAATCAACTTTATACTTGTTTGTGAATAAAGGAATTTATGTAAATTTTATCAATGTTGATGCTTCAAAAAATTTAGATGTAAAAATATTTCTAAAATAAAACAGATGTTTTTTTAAATTATTAAACTATATCAAAGCTGTTACTGAACACCTTAAATACAAATAACATTTTCTTGAAAAACATGATTCACATAATTTAATAATAATTTACAATGCATTACATGATAAATTACACCTATATTGCAAGTTGTTGCTTGAAAATATTATAAGTTTTTAAATTAAAAGTTTTCTTCATCCTTTGTTTTTTCTGTTTCCACTGCCTCTAGGATTCTCTGTAAAATAAATTATTGCATCAGTTTAATTGTCTTTCTTAAAGCAAAGGACAAAAAAATTTTGCACTGATGAGTGTAGCAAGCTACATCCAGCTCAATGTTTGCTAATTTTGCTTTTGTAACTTTGACTAAAAATTTTTAAAGATGCTTTTCATTGAGAATGATAGTTATATTTAATGTTTCTATTTTTTCTAAAGGATCATAGTTTTCAGCCCACAAGCAAAGACCTATAGTGTCCAATCAACTACAAGCACACTCTAGCCTTAAGGAAAATATTATTTGTAAAACGTTAATGTGGCATAAATAACTTGAAATGAAACATGCATAAAATACTTGGTTTTACAACTGGAACATTTATAGTCGAAGCGCCAAGTCCAGATGGCTAGAATAAGACTGAATTTATCTCACTATCATTACATTAGTTAGAGGCGTAAATTTCAACAAATCACGAGTTGAGTTAATTAAAAATTAATTTTCACTACATTGAGGGTTCATTTCTGCAATCATTCTATTACAGGACAGTCCAAATGAAAAAAAGGTGAATTCAGAAGCATGAGGGTTTTAAGTATATTTCACATTCACTAGAAAATACAATATTAAAAAATGCAATATTAATGATGTAAAAAAAAAAAAAAAAATACTTCATTGCAAGGATAACTAGAATCAAAATTTTTGAAAACATTTTTTTAATGCACTTTTAATGCTGGTAGTTACTTCTTTTACCATTAATTATTTGTTATCCTGCTGACTTTTTACTACTGCTTCTAAATATTGTTAAAATTTTATAAAAGAGTTAATGTGATAAAGAAAAAAATTATAGAAAAACAATTATTAAAACCTTTGAAACATTTAACTATTGGAGTGGAAAATATATGAACAAAATAAGATCAATAGCAAATCTCACCATCTTTCCAGTCATCCCAATTTCTAGCTTTTTGCAGTGCTTCTGGATCATCTTTTTCTAGAAGTTCTTCCTTGTGAATATCTTCTGCCTCTTTTTCATCGGCATCTCCCTTTAGAGCTCGATCTAGCAAGGAACCGCTATAACCAGATAAAGTTAACTTTTTTTGAAAACTGACAATTTAATCAGAAGTTCTGTACAACATGTTTCCACTGACACTAGTGGACTTAATTCTGGACACTTTTCAATTTTGTACAAGGTTTCATCATTTAATGTTGTATAATGAATGATTAGATTTATTTATTTCACTTAAATCACTTATTTATAACTTCTCTAATATGTATGTATTCATTACCTGTGAATATTACCTATATTTTATTTCTTAATGCTAACTATGAACAAAAGTCGTTTTCAAACTAATTTTAATTTATTTTTGGCAACGAAATATGATAACAAAAAATGGTTTTCCTACAAAATAATGATTTAATATTGTGAATTTATGTTATTGTAACAGTTGCTATTGCTTAATAATTAAAACTTAAAAAAATATAATATTCGCATGACATGAATACATACACATCAAAGCAGTTTCAAATAAATAAATCTAATGTTCCATTATACAATGTTAAGTGATGAAATATTTGAAAAGGATCTGGAATTACGTCTACTAGTGTATATGATTTTTTTAGTTTCCATATCCACTTATATGGTCACTTTGAAAAATAATTCTTTGAAGTAACAGCAACAATCTTTTCTTTTTTTTTTTCAAGGAGCTATCATCTTCATAGGGTTTCTTCAAGTCATCTGCTCAGAAAGGACTTTTTTTTTGTCTTTAAAGGTATCAACTCTTCTTCCTGCATTTCTTGAGGAAAAGGATGCATCAGAAATTCAGCCAGGAATTCAGGCTGGTGCCTTTAACCCTTAGTTTGGCACATATCAAAAATTTTAAAATGTTGACAATTTTTTTTTGTTCTTTTTGGGGTAAAATGCAAATATTATATAGTTTAAAAAAATTTCATGGGAAAAAATGAAAAGAAAATCTGTTTTATAAATTGTGTATCCTGTAGGATACACTGCCAAAGTAGCAAATAAGAATACATAAAATGTGGCTCACTCAATCACAATATCAACTAATTTGGCACTATTGTAGATTTTATAAACAATAAAAATAATAAGCAAATAATAAAAAAATAAAAGAGTATACCTGTAATCGACGTGACGCCATGTTGTTTTGGTAGAACACACTGTAACACTTATAAACTTAATACTGAACGCGTTGCTTTGTAAATAGCCATAGTAAAGACCGATGTTGAAAAAGAAGGTTCAAATAATGCTATAGGTTAAAAGCCAGCCCCCTAGAGGGCGCCTAATTCAAATTAAAAAATGTAGAAAGTGATGTATCCTGTAGGATAGATTGCCAAATTAAGGGTTAAAGATCTTAATGTTGTTACCCCCCCCCCCCCCCGCACATTCAGTGATATTAGATGGACATTTCAAAACAAAAGATAGAAAATATTTTTAGCCCTTGTGTTTAAATAGAATATATTGTCACCTGGGAGATAAAAGGGACTATGTCCGCCAATTTTTTAAAAAAAGAGTGACAACTTAAAATAGTTCAAAATGTAAAAGTTGCAATTATAAAGTGTCATAAGTTCAATGACTATAATAAACAAATTTTCATTTAAAGACCCGTTAAATGACAATCCAGTGAACAAATAATTACAAAAATTCTTTCAACATATTTTTAAAATAGTTTTGTTTTATATAATTTCAAGATAATTATTGTTGCAATTTTAATTTAATAACAAATGAAGTACTCTAATAACATATTATTTTTGTTAAAAAAATGTTTATGCAAATTTTCAGTACCTGTTAGACTACTACATCATTTCTAGATTTTATTCAAAAATATTTACATGATCTACATTTCTTATTTTATACTTTAAGAAAGCTTACCCAGTTGCAGACTTGTGTTCTTCAACATATTTTTCAAATCGTTGTCGATAAAAATCATCAATAGTCATTACCGGAAGGCTAGGGTACCCCATGCCAAATACCCTCTTTTGAATTTCGTCTTTTGTAATTATAAAAGGTTTTAAAGGCTGAAATTAGAACACAGTTTGATATAAACTAGAGAAATATTTGCATGAAAGCCACTTAAAAATATGATGAAATAGTATGAAAAAAAATAATGAGAATTTTCTTTTTTCTTTTTTTAAAATTTGTTTTATTAGGAAAACACTGATTTTTAATGTACCCAACAACATAAGCTATGGTAGAATTATAAACATATGAAAAATGTTTAAAAATTATTGAAATTCAAAAAAGAGGCTAACAAATGCCCACAAATATACTGTTTATTATTATTATTATTGTTTTAATCTTCAAAAATACTAGCATTCTAGTTAACTTTGGAAAGCTTGACCAATTTATTTTAAATATAGAAATATAGTACTGCTTATTGCAAATTATTTGTTTAATTGTTTTTGTTTACATATTTCATCTATAAAAACAGTATTTTCATAGTTTATCTTTTTTAAGTGATAACTCAGCGCAGTGCAGTTATTTTACTTTTCTATTTTATGGTCGAGTGCTGATTCAGTTTCAGGTTTAGGAGGTAGCCATTATTAAAATTAGAGAACATAAATCTAAAAGAAAAGTCATTAGTGCAAGATTGTGGCAATAATATGGAGTCAGAGGCCATCTCGACATGGTAATTTCAAGAAAGTGTAGACCCGAAATGCAGTTTTGGGTTATCTCTGGTCACATCAAGGCACTGGTTTCCAAACCTTTAATACCCATGCCCCTCTTTTTCAAAGCTCTTTTAAAGGGCCCATGAATAAAGAAATTGTTCACAGGCCCTTTAATTTTTATAATAATCGAATGCTATCTGAAATGACAAATTATTTAATGGGTTAGAAAACAATATGATATTTTATATAAAATAGATATTATTACTATACATTTTAATTTGAGTTTGATAAATTTTATTACATTTAACAACCTGTACAAAATTACAGAAAAATGGTTATATAAAACAGAACATTAGTGAAATATGAATACAATGATAATGTGATAGGTGGGCTTCCTTTTTGTTTTTGTTTGCAAATTTTTTCAAACTGTGGAGTCAATGAAAATATATCGATATTCTTAATGATGGATGCTTAAACCCGAATGCTGTAGTGGTGAGTTTGCTGATTCTGAATTCTGATATCAATTCGATTTGTGTGTGTGTGTGGGTATTAAAAATGATATGCCAGTTTCCCTTACATTTGAGTAGATATTTACAATTGTGAGCGAAAAGCTCATACTTCTGTATCAAATTCAACCCGTTCATCTTTTTCTTCATATGTTATTTTTTGTACTGTTTACTAGAGTAAGTAAGTAACTATTTTGATCTTACCTTAGTTTCTGGTTTCTTTTTCTTTTCTACAAAATTTTCTGTACATTTTGATGAAACCTTATGAACTATACTTTCTAAAATTGGTTTTTCTCCTAAAATTATAATATCGATAAATTAAAAATGCCCATAATAGTTTCAGAATGCAAATTTGACTAGCTAAGTATACTACTTACTTCTAGTATTATCAAGCTCCTCTATCACATTCACTATCCATCGTTCTAATAGCACCAAATAATATTCTCTCTGGAAAAGATGACACAAAACTTTAATAATCATTTCAATTGAAGTACTTCAGAAGAAAAGTGCTTTTTCAGGACAGAAAAAAATCATGTCTTTTTAAACTTTATGTAAAAAGTCATTGTTTTTCAGAAAAAACGAATAAATACATTGTTCAAAACATTTCCAACACAGCCATTATTTTAGAAAAATTATGAACCAAAGCAATGCAGTATCAAGTCAGAAGTAAATGTTATAAATGGAAAAGCAATTTAAAACAGCAATAAAATTTACATTCATTACAAAGAAAAGTAAAAATGTAGAGATAATGCTAGAATTTTTTTAATGCATAAAAATACTCCTTGACATTTTTTAGAGTAAAATTTATTTTGGAACAGCTAAATATATGGAAACAGTAAGGACCATAAAATGCTGTGCTAAGTGCCAAAGTGGAATCTAAAAAAAATTTTTTTAAGTGTTAGCATCCATACATTTGATTCAAATGCCACATTTTCAAAATACTTCCCATTCTTGAATCACCATAGAACACTGCATTCAATACAAATGTAACGACCAGCAGCAGGCTCTGGGCCCAACTGGGCTAGTCCTAGTCAAATTAAAGACCCCAATGAAGATCAATGGCCCTCTTAAAGCTATCTACTCCATTGCTCCTTACCGCCTCTTACGATAAACTGTTTCAAGTTTTCACAATCCTGCTAAAAAAATTAATTTTCTGAATTCCCAGGTTAGCATGAGCTATAAACAGCTTAAAACAAGGACCTTTTGTCATGCTTTCTGAGTAAGAATCTAACCCTGTAACATCTTTCATTTTGATAAATTTAAACAACTGAATCATGTCCCCTCTGATTCTCCTTTGTTCCAGACTATACATATTAAGCAGTCTAAGTCTGGAATCATAATCTAAATTAGAAAGTTCATTCACTAACCTTGTAGCCCTCCTTTGTACCCTTTCCTATAAATTAATATCTTTTTTAAGATAAGGAGACCCAAACTGAACAGTATACTCCAAATGAGGTCTTATCAAACTTCTATATAAAGGCAGAAGAACCTTCTTAGATTTGTTTGAAATAGATCTATGAATAAACCCAATCATCCTATCGGCTTTGTAACTAGCTATGCTATACTGTTGACTGAACTTGAAGTCCTGATTTATTAAGACACCTAGATCCGTAACATCATCTGCCTTACTAATGACTGAACCCTATAAATAATAGCTTGTAAGCTTATTTTCATGACCTAAATGCAGCACTTGACATTTCCCAACATTAACTTGTTCATTGCTCCTTACCGCCTCTTCCGGTAAGCTGTTCCAAGTTCCCACTACCCTGCTAAAATAGTAATTTTTTCGAATTTCCAGATTAGCCCGAGATTTGAACAGCTTAAAACAATGACCCCTTGTCCTGCTTTCTGTGCAAAAATCTAACCCTGCAACATCATTCATTTTGATAAATTTAAATAACTGAATCATGTCCCCTCTGGTTCTCCTTTGCTCAAGACTATACATATTAAGCATTCTAAGTCTGAAATCATAGTCTAAATTAGAAAACCCATTTACTAACCTTGTAGCCCTTCTTTGTACCCTTTCCAATAAATTAATGTCTTTCCTCAGATAAGGAGACCAAAACTGAACAGCATACTCCAAATGAGGTCTTACCAAACTTCTATATAGAGGCAGAAGAACCTTCTTAGATTTATTTGAAATAGATCTATTAATAAACCCAAGCATCCTATTTGCTCTGTTACTAGCTATGCTGCACTGTTGGCTAAACTTGAAGTCCTGATTTATTAAGACACCTAGATCCATTACATTATCTGCCTTACTAATGACTGAACCCTGTAAATAATAGCTTGTATGCTTTTTTGCGTGACCTAAATGCAGCACTTGACACTTCCCAACATTTACTGCCATACCCTACTTGTCTGCCCATTTAGTAATATGATCCAAATCCTGTTGCAGCTTATTTACTTGTTCGTCGTTTTCTACAACCCCCCCCCCCCCATTTTTACATCATCAGCAAAGCAATTCATGTTTCCAGAAACATTTTCATGAATATCAAAGTTAAGATTTGTGAACATACGTTGTAATATACGTCTTTTCTTTGTTCATAAAAATAATAAACAAAAGGGGATAAAACACATCATGAAGAACCACCTGGTGACAGTAATTTTTACTTAAAAAGAGCAGCTATGACTACCGTGCTTAACACAGCAGAATTATTAACATTTTATTTATTTATTTATTATTAATTCTACAAAAAATAAATAAATAAAACAAAAATCTGACTTTCTAAGAATGAGATGGAGGGTGGCAAAGAAAAGAAAAGATGTGCATACTATTTTGATTTTGTAACTTATAGAGTGTTTTGACATTATGAATTTAAAACAATTAAAAAACCTTTAAATGTAATATTTTAAGAATTCCAATTGTGCTTTCCTCCATTTTTCACGATGCTTAATTTTTATTTAAAATACAAAATGTGGAAATTTAGACTAAATTTTAGATGCTTATATTCCATTTCCAATGCATGTAACATGCTTGTAAGGGCATTTTGATTTGCATCTGATATTAAGAATAGAATTCTTCTCATTTTTGATGCTTATCAACCTTAATTAGGAGACAAATAAATGAAATATATTTTTATTTATATTAACAAATCACAAATTCCAAATTTTTGAGCAAAATTCTGTATCCTTTATGAAAATTAAAATGTCAAAGTTAAGATTTGAAGCTCTGATTTAATTTTCTTTTTGCTTCAATTATATGAACAGGAAAAGTAATATGTTTATCGTAGAGCTTTTGATTGTAAATCTGTAGCAAGTTAATTTGAATTCTTTTATATGCCATTTTCATATTTTTAACTCCCCCCCCCCCCACATACACCCATTTTCTCTTTAAAACTTTCAGGTATTTTTTCACGAACTCACAATCAAAACTGATAATTAAAAAAGTATTCACTAAGAAATAGTGTTAGAAATAAACAATTGTTATTGACATTTTGCAAACGAAAATTTTGCTTTGATGCCTGATTTCCAAACCTAGAAGCCAAATTTGAAACCTAAAGTTAAAGTCATACTGAAACTTTTTCTTTTCTGACTTGAGACTGGTTGACCCTAAGGATAAATGTGGAAAAGTAGCTTTAAAATACATCTATTTTATTTTTAATAAACCATTTTCTTCATTAAATTATACAGATCTTTCAAAATATGCTATCGATAATGTGCAGCATTTGTAATTGACATTACATATATCTTAATATTGGGATATATGTAAAATTGATTCATTTAAAAATGGCACCTAAGTTGTTCATTTTGACGCCTAAAAATTTATACTACTCGTAATCATGGCACCCAGATTTAAATTCTTATTTTTAACACTTGTAACAAAAAGTGCCTGCATACATACAATTAGCTACCTTTTAACTAACAATGAACAACCACCAATCCAGTGTCATACGTGAAAGATGAATAGCAATAATGAAATGAAAGATGAATAAGGCGTTATGCTAACAGGTTGGGAAGTGGTATAGAAAAAAGAAAAGCTATCTTTTAAAGCAAGTTTTATACAGTTTTAGTAAATTAAAATCAGTTTGCATTTGATATTTAAAATCTAAGTTTCAAAAACTTGGATAATAAATAGGAAACCCTTACTATGTATTCTTCAGCATCTATTCTTTCTAAAGCAGGCTTCAGTTCTTTTTCTCTTGCTTGTAATTTCTTCTTTTCTTTGTAAAGCTCAATCTTTCTTTGCCTTGTCGATGCCAAATCTGAAACAGTTGGTACTATTGGAGTCTTTGTTCTATTTGCTTCTGCATCGTCTAATAGTTCTTCCTGACATTTATCAAGAAATAAGATTCTGCATATTTCATAGTTTTTGCAGCGATGAAGAAAATCATGGAAGTAAGTCTGCATAGAGAATAAAAAGGCTCAAGAAGCAAATAATGAAATAGTTAATTAAAAAAGGTTTCCGAAGGAAAAAAAACAACATACAATTGTTTATTTATTCTCTTTAATTGATGGGAAACATTCAAAATAATTTTACATAAACTTCTATAGAGTAATTATTGCACTTAAATAATAATAGAAAATTTCCCAGTGAAAAAGATTCTTCAGAATCAGCATTTCCTGACCCAGGGTATCTTTACAGTAAAAAAAAAGGATAACTTTAAGTAAGCTCTTTTTGCCAAAAAAAAACGAGAGAAAAAATGTTTTCTTTTTTCAAAATTTCACAGCAGTTCTATCCAATTCATAAGGACTTAACCCTTTCAAGATTCTTTTTTTCTTCATTTAAAAAATATGTTTAGTTTGAAATCATTAAAAATAGATGTGTGTGTGTGCTGGGGGGGGGGGGGGGGGCAATTATGTGTAGTTCATAATCCCCATTATTCTCTTCTTATATCTAATCCTATATCACATGTCTAAACATGTGATGCAAAATATGTTTTGTTATTTAAAATATTGTTAATAAAATATATATTAATTTGCTGTGATATGAATGAAAATTATTTAAAGTTTTAGCTACAAAGCTGTCATAGATTTACTTTCATTTCAATAAGCAATGCATAATAATTTTTTCGAGCTTTTTGAGGGTCTTCCTTGTATTCAGAATTCTTGCTTAAATATTGTTATGTAATTTAGTATTACTGGAAAGTACATTTCATACTTTCTTACATAGCATCGCTATAAATCTAACTACAACATGCAACTTATATACCAAAAAAAAACAGCATTTTCTAAAAGATTGTCAATGCAGTTTTTTCATTAATAAAATTACCTAAAATTGGAAGATTGGTTAAATTTTGAATTTAGCTTTCAACAGGAGAGGAAACACAGAAGCAAGTAGAAAGATATGTTAACATATTCATTAACCTTTGATGTCTTAGCCTTTTTGCTAAAGAGATTTTAAACTCAGCTCAAACTCTGCCTATAGAGCAGTGTTAGAAATAATCAGTCGTTAGTCACATTTAGTACCCAAAAATTTTGATTTGATGCCTAGGTTTACAAATCCAGGTGCAAAATTTGACGCCTACAGATTTAGATCACATTGATGATTTCTTACCCCCTCGCCCCCCAACTCTAATGTATATTTTTGAAAATATTCGGATACAGATATGTTTGCATCGTTGAAATGGCAACTAGGTTGTTTATTTTGACGTCTAGTATTAAGAATTTAAGACATCATCATGAGCCTTAAATTCTTATTTCAAACACTGCCATAGGGGATAGATGGATGTTTTGCAAAGTTCTGGGATAGATAATGGCTCCCCCAAAATTGTATGTAAATGAGATCCCAAACCTGCGAATCTGCCAGAGTATCTGCTATTAACTTAAAAGTGTCTACTGCCGACTGGATAGCAACTAAACAATTTTTAATTTGAATAAGGAGAGAGGCTTTAAATAGATAAGAATTGTCAAGTAAAAATTAACCCACTAGACAAAGTCAAAATGAGAAAGAAATGTTGTATTGACTTAGTAAAAGGCAGGACTAGTGAAATTTAGAATTTTAAAAAAGGATTTCTAGGGTTTGATTTTGTTCAAATAGTGTTTTCATTGTAAAAATGAAAACACTATTTGATTTAAATCATTGACTCCCAGCTAATAATAAAATAAAAACAGATAATTCAATTACCTCAGCTATGTTAATGTTCTCCAGATTTTTTGCCATTTCTTTATTTTGTACTTTTAATTTTAGCGAGCCTAATAAAGCGGGAAGCAGAAGATACCTAGAAATAAAAACAAAAAGCAATTAATTATTTTACGTTAAATTGTATTTTACAATGTTTTTTTTTTCATGCACAACATTTGCCCTATAAATACATACCTAAAATGAATAAATAGTGCTAATGTTTTACTATAAGTATTACACACATCAAATATTATCTCTATTTTTTAATTAAAAAGATATTTGATTATAGCAGAGCCCTATGTCCTATATTGAGCTTGTAGGGAGTGCAATGTAGCCAAGTTCATTAATCAATCCAACATACATTTGAATAGCATCAGCATTTTTAAACAATTTAGTTTATTGCAATATTAAGACAATCATCGTAATAAAAAGAACAAAAGAAACTAAGCTTTTCAATCACATCTTTGAAATCTATGAACTGCAACTGAAGACGCAGTTAAGTCAGATGAATTGAAATGCTTTGGAACATTGAAAAGCATTTTTGAGACAGCAACTTGCCTTTGCAGAATTTTTTTCCTGCTTTTGAGAATCATCTCTAACTATTACTGTACTTACATATCAAGTGCAGATCCAGAGCGGATCATAGAGGTCATGACTCCTTTCAGCTCCTTAAGCAAACAAACATAGTCAAATGTTTCATTTTGGGGACGTTTATTTTGAACAATTTGTCACAGACCCCCTATTTATGCTTGAAAATTATAGTTTAAAATTAAATTTAAGAAAAATTTCTTTTTTTTTTTTTTTTTTGTATTCTTAGAAGAGTTGTAACATAAAACTATTGCATTTAAACAAGAAAATTATCATATGAGGAAAAAAAATAAAGCTCAAAACAGCCAATAAAATTTTGAAGAAAAAAAGATGGAAAGAAATGCAAATACTTTAAACTTGATGTCTGAATCTCTTCGATGGTTTCATTAGAGCTAAATAGATTTAACTCATTCACCATTAGAGTACACTTTTCCAATGATTTGATGCAAGTAGCCACTGCATCCTAAAAGGAAAAAAAAAAAAATGCTACATAATTCAACAGGTGGCAAAATAATTATGTGCTCAGAAAATCAGAAGAATTAAAACATGGAGAAATTGTAAGTTTGAGGCAAAGAAAGGTAAAATGACAGTTACAAGATTTGAATTTTATCAAACATTGTGCTCGCAGCAAACACCTTTAAAGCATCCTGTCTTCCTTTTCAATGTGTCCCTCTTGCCCCTTTGAACCTTAAAACCACACTAAATTATGCCGTATTATCCCCTATGCCAGAAATAATATAGGTTTTCCAGCATACCAGGAAATTCAAATTTTCTGTCATGCCGAATAATACGGGATTCACTTTGCAATTTAAAATAAGCAAATGTCCTAGCTCAGTTTCAGCTTCGAAGCAAATCACAAGAGAGAGAAAAAAAAAAAAACTAGAATAGTCAACTGATTAGCTAGCACATGGAGAAAGCAAGTTCACTACATCAGCATTTGTTTATCTGCATCTTGCTGTGCAATCATATAACAGGTAGAACCTCACTCAAATAAAGTTTTGAATGAAAAGATCGTAAAACCTTTCGTGCAATGCGATTTTTTAAGAATAAGAAGTAGCAATAGTTTCCTACTGGGCGAATGAACTTAAGATGAATAGCACTTTTGGTGCTGATAATGGTCCTAGTAAAAGAGAGTCAAGTTTGACTGACATAGAAAGTGAATTGGAGGAATAATTTTTACAGGATTTTTTTAAGACTGAAAAAAAATGTTGGTCTAGTTAAGAATCAAAATACTCAAACATAAAGCAAGATAAAAATTATCCATGTTTGTCGTTAATGAGGTCATTCTTTGATTGATTTAGAAGCATTCATAGTAATTGTGAATAATTTACAATTTGCTTTATGAAGTGTTTCTTTTCTGAGGTAAATCTATTTTCATGCATTAATTAAATATATTACATTTTTACTGGAATTGCAAAATGTTCAGTATTAGGACTAGAAATATTTGCATCATTCAAGTTAATTAAAAAAAAAAAAAAAAAAACGGAAAGAAAATATTTTTCTCGAAAGGGAAAAAGTCACGTAACCTGGCACTAAAACATAACTCCTTCATTTCTTTTGATGTTGTTTTCATGTACCATAGATGTGAGATGGGGGGGGGGGGGGGAATGCTTCCCAGGGAAGGTGGACTCAAATGAAAAACACATGGTACAATTTTTTATTTACAAACAAGACTGATTACACATGAAAGATTTACATTGTAATAGAAGGGAGAAATAACACCCATGGGTCCTGTAGGAATAAAGCCAGACCTAAGGCATAAAGAGCAAGTGTTTTCAGCACCACGAGAGCCTCTCATTTCTTTTGTTAATAAGGAATAAGTAAATAAATAAAAGCATTTACGAGTTGTACAACTTTACCATTTTGTGGTCTCTGGCTACTGCTCTAATTTTACATTAGCTACCAGTTTTTTGGCAGTTTGCTTCTATAAGAGGATTTCTGTTTCCAGCTTGGTTACTTCTTATTCCTGGCTGATGAGTGCCAAGAAGCATGAAACTGTTGTCCTTGGATGAAATAACCAAGTTGGCGGTGTATTGCATGTGTTTCTGCCTTAGCTTTGGTTTTGGGGCTGTAATTTAATGCTTTAAGTTGAAGCACCTTTTTGCAAAAGACTTTTGAAAAAGTGCCTTTTATTTAAAGAGAAGTAATTTTATTAGGAAACACCCAGCCCCTTTATTAATCAGCAGCACTAAAAACTTAAAAAAAAGGATTCAACTGTTTGTCTTACTAAAAAACGTAGTATGTTAAAGTTGATACTGACACAAAATTAGTAAAGTCATGGATAAGCTACTTAGTAATATTTTTCAGGCAAGAGCTTTAATATTTACCTTGAGCTCGATTCAAAAAAACAAAAGTCAAAATTCAAGCTTCTTAGAAATGAGGAATGAAAATTCTAATAACTCAACAATAACGATTCCGTTTAAATGCACGATAGTCGGACAAGAAGTAGGGTAGATGCTCCAGTTATGGCCACTTTTAGAGAAAGTTTGGAAAAGAAAATTTATAGTAAATGACTAACTGCAGTGTATTTATTCATGTAAATATCATTATTTAGTACATTTACTTGGCTATGTAACCATGTTAAAATATTGGGATAGAACATTTTAGATTTTGAGTTAAAAATTGCCAAACATTTTTTCCCAATTTGTACCAGTTATGGCCACCTCTGCACCAGTTATGGCCACATTCATGTACCAGTTATGGCCACATCAATATAATTTCTTTAAAAATATGTTTAGAAACTCAAGAAAAAAATTAAATACTATAATGTAATGTATTGTTTGTATGTAAATATGTTATTTTTTTTAAGTCAACTATAGGATAAAACTAAATGTTAGTTATTTTTTTAAGTCACTTGTAAGTAAGGGGCCTTCTCAGATGTTTTATTTTGAGCAGTTTTTTTTTTTCTTTCATTTCTAAGAATATTTTGCCTTGATCAAAGGTAATTACACTAGGTACTCTTTAAAAGCTTCTTTTTTCCCCCAGCTGCAACAGGTTGATCACCAGGCCATAAAAGAGAATTGTTTATATCAGGAATAATTTATGTCTATTCATGTTAGACTATGATTCACATTAGAGTTAAAAACGTGCAAGTCTGCTGCATTTTTTAAATTTATCCTCTGCCAATTTTAGCTTTTTTTAAAATCATGATCTTTATTTTCAAACTAATGTTTTGGAAATAAATTCTTCTATTCCACTGGATTAGCAGCGCTTTAAAAATAAAGCCAGGAGAGAGTTGCCTTTTTTTTGGCAGGATAGTGATATTTTTATCATTGAAGGCCTGCTGGCTAGGCCCAGAATTATATTTAAGGTCAAGAACATTATTTTTCTCTTCTAACCTCTTAACTCAATTACACAGTATAGGTAGAATTATTCCAGGAAAAAATAAATGAAGGATTACTTTAATTTGAGTCGGATAACATCGGAAAAAGTATTTGTGACAAATAAAAAAACTTTGTAAGTCAAATGATTTTTGTGTTATCTTTTGGACACATGATATTGTTAGTAATTTGGAGAGTCACCCATACTTCAAGTTATTTTATTTGCAAACAATTTAAATGATGAACTATGTGGCCATAACTGGTACATGTAATAGATTTCGTGCTCCAGTTATGGCCACCCTCTATTAAATATTAAAAAAAACTATTTTTAATTTAAAATCAAAATAGAACAAAAGCTTAGCTCATACAAGCAAATGTCAATCAGTTTTGAGAACAATTTCTGTTTCTTCAAGTCAGATTTTAAAGGAGTAGAAAATCCTTGTTCCTTAACAAAAATCTTAACAGCTATGAGCAAAAAACACATTCTAAAATATTTATTTTTCTTGAAAGTCACATGTTCTAAAAAAACGAACAAATGGGGTTGCAAATAATAAAGAAGGGTTTGTTTTTGCAATAAAATTGTACCTGATTGGTTATATAAATATAAAAAGTTAAATATTTGAGAAATTGACAGGAAGTGGCCATAACCGGTGCAGTGGCCATAACTGGAGCATCTACCCTATGTTGTTTTTCTGTATTAAACATTGTTATAACTTCAAAAAGTACAAATCGTTAAGGGTTGAAACTAACATTATTTAATAGCTTGATGAGGATTTAAGTAACAAAAATATTATGTACGAAAGTAAGAGGAATAATGAAAACTCAAAAATTTAAGTTACCTGAAATTCTGTACTTCCCGTGGGTAGGTCGCAACTTTCAATTAAATCGCATAACTTCAAACATGAATCAAAATATTTACCTAACGTATTATCACTAGTTTCACTATCAGACTCATGGTGTTTCAGTACACTAACAATACAATTTAAGTCGGTACTTGTCATTATGAATTTCTACTTTTAAAAAGGTAAACACACAATCATTGAAAACATAAATATGTAAATAAACTACTATGAAGGAAATGTCATTTCAGCTGTATCTGTTTGGGCAGCCGACAACACTCTTACTCTACGCATGCGCATTGCACATTACATGAAATAGTTATTTCACTTCATGGCAATTACATCTAAATTTATTTGATAATTTTCCATACTTTTCAATTTTTTGCAATCATTGTCACCTTTACGAAGTTTATAAATGTTTTGAAAAGCTAAAGATATCGAAAATCATTTCCTAAAGAGTTAATGTTTATTTTTGAGTTACATTTTTAATATTCAAACAAAAACTTTAACTTCTCCTATTTTTAATATTAAAGAAGAGCGCAAGAGCGGCGCTTTAAAATTTAGTTTTGGTTCGCAATGTTGATAAACATGTGATGTAAGTTTTTCTTTAAATAACCTCTTTGAATTTAATGATTTTCATTTGTTAACATCCTTGTTGAAATAATAAAATGTGATTTAACTTTGTTGAAACGCTGTTATATTTTGCAATTGTGCTATTCTCTTAAATTATAATGATGATGAAATTTTTTTAAATAAAAGTACTAAAATATTGTTGAAAAATAAGAGATTCAATTTATACCTTTCTTGTAATTAATTTAATAAAAGCGCTATGAGATGGAAGAAATTGTTTAAAGCTTTTACTGAGTTGGTAAGCTGTTTAATTACAGTTGAACCAATTGGTTATTCCACGTATACAGTCAACAAGCATTTATGTTTCTTAAAATGTTAAAAAATGTACAAAATAGAGAGATGAATACAAGTGTGTGTGTGCATTTTTCTGCCTCTTAGCTATTTTCGAAAGCCCTAAAATTTTCGAAAGTTGAAATTTCATTGCTGACACCCTCTAATTTTATTCAAAAAAAAAAAAAAAATCTGTGCACAATTTTTCTTCGTTTATGCATGATACAACTTTTAAGGGTGTCTCAAATGCTTTAAAGTTCAATCAATTCGAGGAATCTCCTGAACTTTGTAGAAAGATTACACTTTTGTTTAATGATCAGCGTTCGAAATTACTACTGGTTAGTATTTCTTTCAGCCATCTGTACAGAAGTGCTGTGCCGCCCCCCTCCCCATGCAGAAGATCAACTGCCTTACCAGGCCAAAAATCGGTTTTCATTAACTCACACAGTAAAATACAATAATATATTTTTTAAAAAAAAGTTAAAAAAAACCATTTACGTAAAATAAAAATAAATAAATGTATGGAACTGAACCAAAAGCTAAAAATATGTCAGGGGTGGGTTCATTAAAAATGGCCTAGTTGCATTTCTTAAACATTAATTTCGACAAAACTCCGGAGATAGTCTGTGAACTCCATCTTAACATCCTTTAAGACCGCCTGCAGTTGTATGTTTTGGACTTTAATTTCGAAACATTTCTAAGATAAGGTCCCGAACCCATATCTTTTTTCCTCGCGTCATGTAAATGTTGTCTAAATCTGCATTTTAGAACTTCAATCCCGGGAAAAATTTCAGGGATAGTCATGAACTCCATCCTTTCTCTTAATGTTAAAATTGCTTAATTTATTAGTTCAATGTCCCATGAACCATATCTTTTCACATAATGATAACGTCCTTAACGATGACTTATAAGAGAGTATTCATGACTTCAGTTTTGAAAATGTTTCCAGAAAAAATCTTGAAACGCATCCATTTTTTTCTATGATCAGACACGATGCTCAATAACTGCATGTTAGCATCACAAAAAATTATCCAAGTCTCAAAGTACAGTGAGATTTTGTGCTTTGATAATTTTTGCTTGAATGCTGATGATCAGGGTTGGCAAAGGTGGGCCCAGCCCAGAAAAACCCGAACGGGTTTTTCTGGGCGGGTCCACCAACAAAAACCCACCCGGGTTTTTGTCAAAAGTGGGTTTTTGTTAATTTCTAAGTTATCAACAAACATAGTCAATAATAATATCTCATCTAAATTATACATAAAAAATAAGTAAGAAATCAGGTTTATTTGAGATTATTTTTTAGAGTAATTATTTATTTTATAAAATAATTATTATTTCTTCAATTCTCAAGTAATCGTCCAGAAAATTTTCCTAGCTATGATACTACTTTTTGTTGCAAAATACTTATTATTTATTTTTTTTTAATTGCAAATTTCAAATTTTTCAAATAAATTGAAAATGAACCATTGATTAACTTCTTGTAGATGGAAAAAATTGCTTATATAATGTTTTATGATAATTTTGATTCAACACAGCAGTCAATGACAAAATACTGCAATTTTTGCTTTTATTCTGAAGCAAGAAAATAAAGTTTTGCTCTTCATTTCTTCTAACCCTACTGCATTTAGTATATGATAATTTTCAAGTGCTATATTTGTAGAGGTACCATACCATTGACTTTAAGCACTAAACCCTTTCTTTGATTTAACCCATTAAGCGCCAAGTCTCCCTTTTTGGGAACCTTAGGTTAAGATTTTTTTCCTTCGCAAGTACTTGAGATATATTTCTTGAAAGTGTTTGTTATTAACCAACAAAGTGCCGAACTTGATTGGTATTTTTTTCAAAAAAATTAAAACTTAATTTCTATTTTTTAAAAAATAGTTAATTTAGGAGAAAATTCTGATTTTTACTTTATAAGGAAAAAAAATCCTTAAAAATAACTAAATCGAATGCAGGCGTTTAAAAACATTGAAAATAACTCACAAGAGATCTCTTTTCAAGTCCTAATAAGCAGGGGTCAAGAAAAATAATTTGAAAGGGTTTTATAGCTGTTTATTTACGAAGGTCCCAAAATGGGAGACTTGGCGGGTTCTGACTAGAAGAACAAATCTCAAGAAAGCAGAATTAAAATCTCGCTCACTTTGCATGAATAAACTCACTGCTCGTTTCATTTGCTGTTGAAGGTCACCCCCTTTGTATTTGAACATAGTAAGCTCTCTTTTGTCATGAAGGGGTATTTCCGGGCTCTCTTTTGTTGTTCAAAAGCAGGTGTTTTTCTCAGAAAAGGTGACATTCCACTCATTCTGTACAATGTTCTAGATAAGCAATGGTCAGTCATGCCCAAGGACAATGGATCATCTCCCTAAAGAAGGATTCTCCCCTATAATGATATTTGAATCATTCGAACCGCCCCCTCCCTCCCCCTTAAAAATTCATTGGCACAGTCTGAGAGACATCAAGCTCCTTTCCCGTCCTTCGGGGGCACCCCTAAGAAGAGGGGGTGAGGCCTTCCTCCTAAATTCTTGGTAAGTGACATTCAGGTCCAGTAAGGGAAGTTCAATTTCAAAAATACATTTTTTTAAAATTTCTTAACATCAAAAATGGTGTTAAATTTCTTGACTTTGCAGCAAGCTTTAGACAAGCCAGAGACAACAAATTGTAGCGCATTACCAGAAAATGAGTGCAGTACGACTTGGTCGCCCCTACTATACTCTGATCAGATAATTGAGAAGGAAAGTCGTCATGGCTATTGCTTAGATCATAAATATAATTGGATAAAAAAACCAAGTTGAATTTTTAGGAATTATTGCAGGTTTTGATACGAAATTGGAGAAACTGAAATCGTTACTTATACCTCTTCTTCAACAAAAAAACAGATTTTTTTTTTTTTTTGTCCAAAAAACATTCTGATATTGTAAATTATGAAACATGTTATCCAACATGCTGCGAAGTATACAATAGGTACACAGTAGAAAAAATAAATCAATGAACCTCGCCTATCAGGAAAGTAATTTAAAGTTGTGCTGCTCAAAATTATACTTGTCTAGGGTTACAGTCATTTTCATTTACAGACTACATTTACTTGATTCCCTGCAGGGTTAATTTGAAGTTTTAATTTCTTCATTGTGGTACATGAAAATATTAAGGCTTCAGATTAAAAAGTTAAAAATTATTAGGAACAATTTCCGTTTCATGAAAAAGAGTGATGCTTAGAATATGCAAAAACTTACATGTTTTTTACTTCAAAGCTTTTATATGGATTAAATAAGATAGCAACTTGATAATAAAATAAGTGAGGTATTAATAGTTAACTTTGCTAACTGCACAAAACTAGTTTTTACGTTTTCTAACCAGTTTTAGCCAGATTTTATTCGATCATCACTATTGAAGAAAATATAATTATGTTATCCCCATTAAACGCCAAGTCTCCCATTTTGGGACCATACCATATCTCATGACTTAATAAATATTTTTGAAAAATTGAAGTTACATATGGTTGTCGATGTGTATTGAACCTCAAAACATACAAAAATTAAGATATTTTTAATGTGGTTCATATAGCGGCGTTTAATGGGTTAAGAAAAACAAAAAAAAAAAATAAATAAAAGCGTCCCCACGCAGTTTATTACTGTTAAAATATTATGACAAGCATTTATTAACAAATTTATAATTCTTGAAAGTTCTAATGTTAAATTAGTTTTTTCTTAGAATTATTTAAAAAAAAATTAATTAAGAGTCCCCACTCTCCCCCCCCTCCCCAACTGAAATTAATCAGTTTTTGTTTTGAAAAAGAGAAGGGGGGGGGGGGAGACACTCCTCTTATCTCAGAAACACACCTATCATTGAGATATGCCTTATAAAAAACATGCAGCAAATGACATGACTAGATATTGAAGCAGGCTACTTAACGAGAAAAGATGAATATTTCTATTAATAAACAAGTGCAAATGGTTTTAATTTTTTAATGGTATAAATTTAAGTTTTTGAAACTTTCACCCCTTAAATATTCCTGAATTTATAGGAAAGCACATTTGCAACAGTTCTTCTATTTTGTAAAAGACAAGTGATAAAAGTTCATAGCTGAAACCATTGTCCAAAGCATCTTAAATATAGACATTAAATATTACAATTCGGTTGATGATATTAATTGATATTGTTAATAATATTAATTATTAATTGATTGACATTGATTAAATGCAATTCAGAACCTTAACTTAATAAACATATTGTTATTTGAATGAATACATACATTATATATCAATACACGCATAAGAAATAAAATTTTAACATGCAAAAACCCACAAAAACCCGGGTGGGTTGGGTTTTTGTAGAAAAACCCGGGTTTTTGCCAACCCTGCTGATGATACAACATGTCCAATTAAGATATTTATAATTCTAAACATTTATAAGAAATATATCAACAGTTGAAGTTGAAATGAAACACAATTTGCTGCAAAAGAGTTTTTCTAGTTTTAGATACTTGAAGTAAGTTTTGCTAGTTGCTAACCAGTTATAGATGAGAAAAAAAAGGGGCTGCACTGGAAAATCACTGTATAATGAGGTTAGCTGAACTAAAATTAGCCATAACTGCAACGAAATTTTTGCCAGATGCGTCATAAAGCCTGCTTTTTTGACGCATCTGGCAAAAATTTGGACCATCTACCTGAGCTTTTTTCTGTACAGTTTTCTTTTTTCGGCTGATTAGCAACTAGTGCCATCTACTTTAAGTATCTAATACCAGAATAAACTATGAGTGCTTTTCATTCTTTTGCAGCAAACTGCATTTCATTTTACTTAACAATATTTTTGTTATTGATGTTTAGAATGGTAACGATATTTCTTGGATACCTTTTAATAGTTCAGTGTACTGCTTGGTAAAAGACATTTTTTACAGTATCCATTTCATATGTTTGTGTAATGCAACTTGTTTGAAAAGTTAATTATGTAATTAAGTAAAATTTTATTTTTTAGATGCATGAAATGGAAGAAGGTGAAGTGGCAGGGAAAATTGAATACGAAATTGTAGAAAATATTGTTGGAATTGTTCAAAGTTTTGAACACTTTGCTGTGAAATTATCAACATTGAACTCTATCGTAAGTAATTTTGCTCCAACTACTACTATCTTTATCAAAGCAAATTTTGATAAAGAATGGGTAGGGTTCCTCAAGAAATTTCCAGAAATTTTTAATCTAACAAATGATATTGTGTCTTTCTCTGAATATTATATTAATTCAAATGACTTTCTGAAAAAATACCTTACAAACTCAAAATTTTCGCCAAACTCCGCTTCTGTTCAAGGAGTAAAGAAAAGTGACAAATATAAAGCATCAGCAACTGTTTTCTTTCAAGAAGTTTTAAATAAAGTAATGCAGATGCATTACGAAAAGCTTTTTGAGTTATTATGCACAAGAAGTGAGAAACTTCTAACTAATTATTTCTTAAAGTATTCTTTGGCTGAAATGTGTAAGTTTTTTGAATCAAGGCCAAACATTTTTAACATTTCACAAAGCTATGTGTCTCTTGCAAGTCATGCCATTTGTCAAAATATCAAGAAACATGCCAGTGATCTTAGAATCATACACAACAAGTTGCAGTGTGGTGTAATTTATTTATTGAATCATTTTTCTCCTCTTCATTACGCTGAGAGTATACAATGCCTTTCGTATGTATTTGATGATATCAAGGGCTACTTAAGTAAGCTCTCTTCGCTGGAGCATCGTGCATTGTTTGCAAACTTTCTTCATCTAACAATGGACGAGGGTGGATTCCTATCCTCAAAGCGCTCAGACGCAGATGTTCTTTCTGAATTCTCTACTTCTGTCACAGATGAAGCCAAAATTGTTCTGTTGTTAGTTACTTTGTTGGCATTTAATGGTGAAATACACTTTCAGAAACTGATTAATGTGGTAAAAGAAATTCATCCAATCTTTTGCCGCAGTATAACTGTTTCACAGCAGTTTTCTTACTTCAGAAATCATGATAAATTTTTTAGCATTCAGAATCATGGTTATGTTAGTTTGCTCCCGGATTTTGTATTTCATTCTTTCACTTCTAGTTCAAATAACTCTTCCAGCGGTGCAGGTTCTACCTCGGATAGCAATGTCACTAAAATTTGGTGCTCTTCTGCCTTGGATTCTTCAAAACAAAAACGAATGGTTACAATGAATTCTAAGGGCGTAGTTACAAAAATCACAGTCAATGGAAAAACTGAGAAGCAGTTATCTAAGCCCTCCTCCCCTACTTTTAGTAACAGTCACAATTTCACTGAGAGGTCAAGCCCTTCTCCGTCAGAAACTTTAAAACATAATGGGATAGTCGAGTTGAATTCTAAGTGCACAATAACTAACAAAACTATATTCAGTAAGCAAACTAAGAAGCAATTATCTGATTTATTGAAAGAAAATTCTTTGTTTAATGGTGATATTCACTCAGTTTCGAATTGCCCTCAAAGTGGAAAGTATGCCATAACGAGGAATGTATCTTGTGAAGTTTCTGTAAAATGTCATCAAAATTTTGTACTTGAAAATCAAAGCGAGGAAATTCCAATATGCCAGATCAAAAATTGTGTAGAAGAGGAAAATGCAAGTGAAAGTGCCAGTAGTAAAAGGAAGCCTAGTCAGTGTTCGACTAAGAAGCCGTCACATTTAGAGGAAGAAATTGTCTCACGTTGCTTGCCTCAAACAAGTACTGTCAAATCAACAAACTTGTGCTCTGTTCCCCATGTTGATTGTGACGAGTCACAAAGTTTGAATTCTTCGCATCCGACTGGCGTAGACCATGTGATAAAAAAACTTGTTGATGAGGAGTTGAAAAAAAAAGGTAATTTTTCTACAAATTATTTTATCATCAGAGTTAAAGATGGTGTGTTATATTTATCCAAATACTTTACTCTAACCGATCATGTTTTTGCTTTGAAATCATTGTTACAAGTGATAGATGATGTCAGAGATCATTTTTTTCAGTTGGGTACAACTGATCAACATGATGTTATAAAATCGTGTAAAAAATTCATCGATGAAGAATTAAAGTCCTATGCAGGCAGTACTAATGTTAGTTGTATATCTTCTAGGGAACAGTACTTACTATTCATATCTTTTGTTTTATTGAAGCATACAAGACTCCATGTTTTTAAAATTTTTGAAATGCTCGAATGTAATCACACAAATTTTCCGGTCCATCTATTTACTGACGCAGATAAAATGAAATATTTTCAATGTTTGAAGAAGTATTTTTTTGTTGATAACCAAGGTTATGCAGAGTTGAATATTTTCCCTGAAGTAGCTGCACTGAGTGCTGAACTTTACTGTTTGATTGCACCCGACTTGCTCAAAAAAATAAAAAGCTATGAAGTCGATCTCACCACTGAAGCTGAGATACTGTCTGAGATGAAGCAATTAGAATGTAACGAGGTATTCAAACACCTACCAAAGAGTGCAGTTAGTAACACTATTGATATTTGTTTCATAGTCCTTACTATTTCTAAGAAGATGTACTTTAAGTCTTTGTACTCTTGTTTATCTCATTATGGAATTCCGGAAACACGAGAATATTTCAAGGCGCTTTATTTTACGGACGGGTGCAATATTTTCCAAAACATTCCCATGCTATTTGATGTGAAGTGTAATTACGTCAAGGTGAAAGAAAATGTATTGGTTCCTTATATACATCTACGTGAGGTGTATTTGTCAGAGCTTATGCAGCAAATTCATTTTTTTCACACTGGTTACAAGAATAAGCATATATCTTTTAAAATGCCTTATGTTTCTTCAGATTTGGTCTCTTTTATTGAACGTTTGTCTAAAAAAGATTATTTTTCTTCATTTTTAGCAAATAGTTTACATAGCTCTCCAAAAAGGAGAGCAAACGTAATTTGTCCAAGTGAAGGGGAAAAAACTCAAGCGGAAGAAAATGTAAATTATAATTGCATTGCAGGTGGTGTTTCTCAGTTTGCGAAGAGTGCCGAAAGTAATGTATTAAATAGTACGGATTCTAAAACAGAAGTAGGAAAGGAACAACTTAATATGCTAGATGTTGTTCCATTCTTAACACCTGAAAAAATTCTTACTTGTTCTGAAATCGAAGCTAAGCTGCGTTCAGAAGCAGGAAAAAGCAACAATTTAGAAATAAAACCAAACATAGTGAAAAATATTATTCTTAGTCCCCCCCCTGTGTCCTTTTCAGGAACTCATTCAAAAGTTAAGGAGAAAATTGAAGCTTTGTGCTCAGCTATAAAATTTAATTCTGCTGAAGGAGCAAAAGCTGACAAAACTGGCTCAAGTGATCAACATGAGACTAGCTCTTTGCCCGTGGCAATGAAACACAATGAAATTCACAAAGAAAAAGCTCTAGTGTCATCAAAATTGCCCCCTAATGTGTTAAATACTGATTACGCTATCAGCTCGAATGTGATAAAGCAACCAGTCAGTGAAGTTATCCACAAAACTTCGATTTCGGATGGTAAAAATAAAAAATTTGCTCACAACTCAACAGTGGTTAACGGTAATGTGGACTCATTGAATGTGTCCTCAACTTCGTATTCTGAAGAACTGTTGCCAGATGAAGTTGTGAGCGGCGAAAAATCATACGATGATTATTGCTCTGCACTTGTAGATTCAGTTTTGGGCGAGGCGAGCGACACTGAAAAAGAGGACGATCTAGGTGGTGCAAAGCCAAAGCAAAGAATGAACTCGAGTATTTCACTTGGAGCATGTGCTTTGGTGACATCAGTTACGGGGCTAGATTCAGAAAATTCTTGTGCCACCATGAAGAGGTCTAGATATTTTGGTGCCAACGACAGTGATTCTCTTTATGAGCTAAGAAATACTATCGAAGAGAGAGCCGTTAATTTTTTTATTGTTGTTTTAGGAAGTTATGATGTGGGAGTTCCGAGTAACTTTTTGAGGAAACACCTTTCTTTTGCTTCACTTGAAGTGCAGCATTATATGAGAGAACTTTACACTGATGATATTTTGCCATTTTTTTGGAGACATAAAAAGATATTTTATGTTTCACCTTATTCTCAGCTTATATATTTGATAAAATCATGTGATGCTTCATTCGCACAACATAATTGATTAATTTATGCAAGTCATGCCAAAGCAAGCAAGTCATGCCATGTAATTTTTTCCTGCATGTCTTTCATGATATTTTGTTATTTTTTTTTACAATTATTCTAATATAATTTGTTTACTTCCATGAAATACGGTAAACTCCCAATTATCCCTTTAATAGGCGCGGTAACCACATATAAGCGTAAACTGTGGATAATCTGAAAAATAGGTAAAAATAGATACTAGTGTATACAATAGCTAAACAAAACAATAAAACTTGAACATTCATTCAAATTGTAGCTAAAAACTAATATTGAATGCAAAAGTCTTTTAAAGCAAAATATGAATAACAACTCACTCGTACAGCAAATAATAATAACCCTAATGTTAGCAGGTACCTTGAAATTTTTGCAAAAAAAAATCAGTTAGATTTTTCTGTTTTTTCATTTACAAAACGCTTCTTCTTAATTAGTGATTGAAGTTTTTTCAATAGTATCTTGTCACAAAACAATGTGTTATCCTACCTCTCTAAATATTTCATAAGTCTGTCAAAATGAATGAAAGCTACTTTGTGGCTGATTTTAAAATGGGTTCAAGCTAGGTTAAATTAAAAAGGGCCATTTTTCTGTTTTCAGTAAATCATCGACAAAAAGAGAAAAATTAAAAAGTGTGAAAAACTCATGGATAATCCGAACTGCGGATCATCTTACAGTGGTTAAACAGGAGTTTATTGTATAACTAAAGATTAAAATCCCAAAATGTACTTTTATTAAGCTTTTCAGTCTTCCATTTGGGTGCAAAAATTTATGCTCAATGAAGGTTTATGAACAGTGACTTATTTAGGGGCATAATTTTCATTAGAATGTGCTAATGTGCTTTCTGGTTATCAGGGATTTATTATTTTGTATATATTTATGTGAAAAATAATAATCCCTAATTTTTTTGCCCCTTAACAAATAGCAGTGATCTTCATTTAATTGATTCAGTATTGTTTTAGTTCACATTCAAACCGTGTAATTCTGTTTTTTGCCTGTTTGATGTCCATTATGAGCATGTAACTTGTTATTTATTTTATAGATTTCAGTCTTAAATCATATTCAAAAATATTTTTGATATTTTTCCCTTTTTGGTAGTGAAACAAAGTTTGTAGATTTTTAATAAGAATATTTTTCAGCATGATAATAATAAAGTAACTGGTGAAAGAAAAATAACTTAGCATTAGATGTAATTGCTTATTGAAACTTTATTTGAATAATGAAAGTGATTGTACATAATTATGCCTGTTAAACAAAATACAGGGTGTCCACTCCAATCGTGGACCAATAGCTAATTTATAAACCGTTAGAGATAAGCATATAGTTTATTTAGGAAAAAATCTCCAAATTACGAAAGGAATTTTGGGTCTATTCAATGTTTTTCAAAAAATCAAATTTTGAAAGAGTTACAAAATTTAAATTTTTATATAGCCCCCCAGTCCTATCAATCATATTTAATAAAACATTCTTGACACTGTAACCTTTAAAACAAAAAAAAATCACTCTTCTACCACAAAAATTGACCGAGTTATGAGACGTTTTGAAAAATCAAGATTTTGCATTATTTCATGACATCATCCAGAGATCGCTTAAGGGACCGTATGCGAAATCATTCAAAATCTTGATTTTTCAAAACGTCATAACTCGGTCAATTTTTGTGGTAGAAGAGTGATTTTTTTTTGTTTTAAACGTTACAGTGTCAAGAATGTTTTACTAAATATGATTGATAGGACTGGGGGGCTGTATAGAAATTTAAATTTCGTAACTCTTTCAAAATTTGATTTTTTGAAAAACATTGAATAGACCCAAAATTCCTTTCGTAATTTGGAGATTTTTTCCTAAATAAACTATGTGCTCATCTCTAACGGTTTAGAAATTAGCTATTGGTCCACGATTGGAGTGGACACCCTGTATAATTAAATAATCTTGATCATTATTGTATTTTATAAAATTATACTGGTTCTGAATGGTTTCTTTGTGTCATGCTAAGAAAACATAGATTTTAAATGACCTCTTTTTGAAGGGTAACTGATTTTTAATACAAATACAAATGTGACGACCAATCAACAGGCTCTGGGCTCAGCTGGGCTGGTCCAGGTCAATTTAAAGTCCCCGATAAAGATCAATGGCCCTTTTAAAGCTATCCACTCCCTTGCTCGTTACAACCTCTTGAGGTTGGGTATTCCAAGGGCATACTACCCTATTAAAATAGTGACTCTTCCTAATTTCCTGGATAGCTTGAGATTTGAATAGGTTAATACAATGTCTTCTTGTCCTGCTTTCTGTGCAAAATTTCAACTGAGTAACCTCTCTCATTCTGACAAATTTAAATAACTAAATCATGTCTCCTCTGACTCTCCTTTGCTAAAGACTATACATATTAAGCAATCGAAGCTTGGAGTCATAGTCTAAATTAGAAAATCCATTTACTAACCTTGTAGCTCTCCTTCTACCCTTTTCCAATAAATTAATATCTCTCTTAAGATAAGGAGACCAAAACTGAACAGCATACTCCAAATGAGGTCTTACCGAACTTCTGTGAAAATTCTTCTCAATAAATTCTTCTATATAAATAACTTCTATATAAATCTTTTTAATGAAAGATATTAAAAAAAAAAAAAAAGAAACTAACCAGCTGTATAATGGCAAATCTGCCGCTGGCGACTTTGAAAGTGACAAAAGCCGACTGCTGAGAAACAAAGCTGATTATAGTGACTATTTTGGCCAAAATATAGACAAAAACTAATATTTTTCCAAAAATGAAAATTGGTGAATATTTTGGGGAAATAGCTACACTAAAATGTAAAAACACCCTCTATTTTTATAATATTTTTTTCTCTTCGTCGAAAAATTGCAAAAAAGCAAAAGAAATTTTGCTAAAAAAGTCTATACCAGAGGTGTGGAACTTTTTGCCACTGGAGGCGGAAATTTGAGTTATGCAGTATCAAAGACGGCTGCATAAATTCATAATCATATACAATAAATTTTTATGTAGTTTAAGTATAGTTTTTTCAATTTATTCATTGTTGCAGCAAGCCTTTTCTTTAATTTATGGTAAGAGTCATCAGAATGACTTTAACCCTTTGAGCGGCTGCGACGTAAAATTCCGCTTTTTGATATTTCACTGGGTCAATTTAGCGTCTGTAATTTTCGAAAAAAGTACCAACGAAACTAGGAACTTAATTATTGACCTCAAATTGATTCAAAAATGTTCAACTTAATTACTTGAAGGGAGAAAATAAATTATTAAGGGGTCCTAAAGTAGAATACATGGCGCTTAAAGGGTTAAACTTATATCGAACCTCTTTGTATGGCTTTATATGATGTTCTTTCTCTTTTTGATAGCATATCTTGCCTTTTTGAATTAGATTGTGTCTGACTGGCAGAATGATGGACTTGTTTATAGTGTTATTTATATGCATGTTAATGCTTTTTTAATTTTTTTAAAAATTAATAATAAATGTGTCTTATTCTTGAACATTAACAGACATTTTTTTAAATTAATTTAGTGTTTCTATGTTTAAAGTGTACAAAATGTGTACTAAAAGGTTCTTTTTTTTATATTGGATTGGGGAAAGTAATGCTTTATTTTTAAACAATATACATTATTGTATTTGTATTTATAATTTTGCTGTCTCTGATAGGTCAGTTTTGCCTAAAATGTCTGATTGTATTGTGATTGAATTGTTTCTAAAATATTTATTATTTCCTTGCATTGAATCCTCTTTTATGACTCGTAATTCGTAAAAGTTGATTTTCGTGTAATGTTTGGAAGTATTTTGGTTTTTAAAACTAAATTTTGGATTTTAAAAAGTGAAATTAACTGTAGGTTTATAAAAGTGTTCTTGTTTTTTAGATAATTATTCCTTGTTTAAGAGTATATTTCTATTTTTGTCTTTATATTTGTGACTTAGCTGGTTTTTTGGTTGATTAATCTTGTACATTTTACCCATACAGTGCCTATTTGCTGAATGATTAAATTATTTACAAAATATTTTTTTTTCTTGCAAAAACATTTTATGACTCATGAAAGTTTTAAGTTTTGTTTCATGATTGGAAGTTTATTTATTTACTATTTTTAGTTAAGTTTTGGAGTTTTATGCATCGGAAAGTGTACTAAAGTATATACATGTTAAAATTGCGAAAAAAATAATTAGTTGTTGAACATGTTTATGTATTTATGTTTTTCTTTATTTCATGTAATTGGTTTGTATTAACTATTGAATAAAAACCTAAGCTTGTTGAGAAAGTACTATAATATTATTGCAGTTATAATGATATTAAGTATTCTTCTGGTAGGTTATTACTTTCTTTATATTGATACATTTGTGCAATCAGTTCTTTCTTGTGCAATTCTAATTATTGTTTATTTTAAAAATTTGAATTTTCTAGTGAAATTATTGTCAAGATTGGTAATCACAGCCTTTTAGCTGAAGTTTTGGTATTTATAAGCAATTGTATTGTTTGCTTCTACATTACATATCTTTTTTATTGAACTTTCGTTACTTTTGTATATTATATTCTTAACGGCAGCAATACGAATATGATTTTACAATGCCCAAGTGTTAAATTCACCATGTTAAGTAATGTACCTTTGACTTCTGTCTTAGACTTAAGGCAGTGTGCAATTTTTCAAAACTATTCTTTAAAAAAATGCTTTTCATTCCCCTTTTTTTCCTGAGAAAACTGTTACTATTCTATTTTAGTTCTAAAGCGACATGCTTCTCCGAAGTAACCAAAACTAAATTTTCTCCAAGACATTGCATTTCCCTTGTAGACTTGAATGTTATAGCAAAATCAAATTTCTTGTCTTGCAACTTAATTATAGTAAAATCTTGTGCTACTTGAGTTTGCTTAACCTTTTGGATCCGGGATATTCATGTAGAAATTTTTCTTTCGACCCAGGTAGTACGACAGTTGAACCACAGATGTCTTTTCCATTGAAAAGAGAGGGTATAAACTGTCGTACCAGACGTATGAAACCTTGAAAAAATCCCCGGCTCCAAAGGGTCCGAGTGAAAATTTCAACCCTGTTCTCTAAACAAAAAAGACTTATGGTACAACATGTGTACCGCCCGGTTCCTAAAATTTAAACCAGTGGAGCCACCTTGCCTAGTGGTCAGAGAAGTGTGACGCAAATGGGGAGGCTAGAATCTCGCCTCCTTCAGGGTTCGAATTATTGCTGGTTCACTGGTGCCATACCAGTAAAACTTACCTCGGGCCACCAGAAATAAGTAATCAGTGGTCCGTGGGACCACCAACATTTTTTTACAATTAAAAAAACATGCAATACACCGCCAACTCGACCATTTCAATCCATGGACAGCTGTTTCGAGCTTATTCTGCTCTCATCAGCATTCAATACGAAATTAGTCAAGTTGGAGGCAAAAATCCTCTTATGTCGGTGTATTGCATGTTTCTGGGACGGTTACTCACTGCTTTATACCTTGCGCTCTGCCCAAAAAATTTACAAGTTGTACCGTACTAAGTGCGGTCGCTCGCTGGTATTTCTAATTTCACATTAGCTACCAGTTTTTTTTGGCTCTCTTTGTTGTATAAGAGGATTTTTGCCTCCAACTCGACTACTTTCGTATTCCATTGGGAAGAGAGCAGAATAAGTTCGAAACAGCTGTCCATGGATCGAAATGGTCGAGTTGGCGGTGTATTGCATGTTTCTGCCTTAGCCCTTGCTTAGGGGCGGTTACTCACTGCTTTAAAAAAACATGGTTATTTGTTTAGCCTTAAATTTCAAGCAGACCAGTAATGTTGTCCGCACGGACCAGTATATACTTATGTTCACTAGTCCGAAGGACCAGTAAGATTTTTTTAATGATTTCTAACCCTGCCTCCTTGATGGGTGTACCTACTTTATCACTTCCCTCCCTGTCCTTCCTGTTTGTGAATGTGTTGTTGTGCTGTAAATGACTGCCTATATGACATGTGTGTACCGTGGAAGTCAGACTTTGCACCAATGACAAAACAGTGGAAAAGTGAAGCAGCTCACCCCCCCCCCCCCAAAAAGCCATTTTTTGGGAAGCTTTTCAATCGGTGTATTGTTTTAGATTTTCATGCAAGTGTGATTTTGTGTTCTAGATGAAATATCGATGAGGACTAAAATTTGGATTTTTTTTTTTGCTGCATGCAAAGTTTATATTCGATCTTATATTGTTTATTTCAATTTGAACGTATATGATTTTACTTTAAAATTTTATGCTTGAAAAAGTTTAATTTTTAAAATTATTATGCATGTGTTTGGATACATAGACCTTGTTTGTCCATTTTATGTGTATTATAAACTTAGCAATTTGTAGGGCACCGAGATGTTGCCCTTAAAGATTACTCATAAATGAGCTTTTGGTATAGTTTTTACTGGATATTTTGTAATAAAGAGTATTTTTGGATTTTTTTTTTAAATATGGAACTGTGGTTAGATGTCATAATAAATAGAATGTATGTATATAATTTTTATACAACTTACTAGTCTTCCTTCAAGTTATAATATTTTTGTATATAATATTTAAATACATTATAGCAGTTGCAAGTTGAAGTCTTTCAAATACTTGTGCCATACATTGTAACATCATTATCTTAACTCCAGATGTAGTTCTGTTAGTACGAAGATTTTGGATGAACTTTCAATGTTAAAATTTGAATTTAAAAGAAAAAAAAAAGATTTTTGTTTGATTTACTTGAATTGTAACAAACTAGTATGAGATAAAGATTTTTCCAGAATTTTGCAAAGTACCCCAGTGTAAAAAAAACCTTATATTAAAAAAATAAATGAAATAAAATAAGTGTATTTGTCAACTGTACTAGATTTTGACAAAGATATCTGGATTATGACCATTCCTACTGTCTTGTGTTAAAAATTAAAAGGGAACTTAAATTCCTTTGCTTCTGACCATCTTATTTGTTTTTGAAAAGAATACTTATTGGCTGCATTTCTTAGTGAACGCTACTTTTCTCTCATTCCTGGAAACCAAGTCCGGTGACTTTCACTTGACAATTTTATCCATAACCATGTTAATAACTAAATATTATAAATAAAATGAAATACTAACAAAATAAGTAAATAAATAGATAAATAAATAAATGAATGAAAAAATGTCAACACGTTAAGATAGCAGCTGTCACTCTGGGTACATTGTTGCATTATCAATGTTGCATCTTTTAGGATTGACAAAATTTCTCGGTTTTCTGTAAATCTAGATGGCATGTGTTTTAAATTACTTGTTATATTGGATTGTACAATTTCTTTGATGAAGGTCACTCCTAGGCCAAACATTTGGTAAAGTCTTTTTAAAAAATTTGGTTGTGCACTCTGGTGGCAACATACGTCTGAAAAATTGAATAATTTTATCGAGATCATATTGTACTATGCGTGCTAACTTTTAGAAAATAGTTAAACTTGAAACTATCACTAAAATAAATATTTTAATTGCTCATTCATCTCTTTAAAATTTGCCAAACTCAGTCTGTGATACTCGAAATTTAGGATATGAAAGTTACTACTTGCTAAGAGATTATATAGTGTATATATGGTATAATATATTGTTGTTTTTGTGAATTTTGTTAAATATTGCTGAATGAAAATACCTATTATATTAAAAATTAAGTTTTCATGTGTTGTGTGTTTTTTTTTTTTTTGTGTGTGTGTTTGTAGTTATCTCTGTGATTTACTAGATGAAAGTTTTTGAATAATTAGAATAAAAATATTCTACGTAAATTTTCTGTTTAATGAAATAAGTAAATTTTGATTCTGATGTTCTGTCATGAAGTAATCTGACTATTTTTCCTTGAACAGGGGGCATTAAATAGCATTGTGTAATATAAAATAGCTAGTGGACTAATCTGTCATAATTACTATTGGAAATACTTGGAAAGTTTATGTCTGATGAAGAATATAGGTATTTTTAAATTCTGAACTAGTGGATTATGATAATGTTTAAAAAACTTTTTACTAATTAATTATGTGATTGGGATCTATGAAATAAGTTTTCAAAATTGTCTTTGGATGTACAGAATTGAAAATGATTCTTATCTGAACCAGTTTTTCTTTCACCCTCTTTTGACATGTGGGCCAGTAAAATTTGAAAAATTATGCGGACTGATGAAGATACTCCCCCCCCCCTTTCTTTACCAAATAAAATATCAATAAAAAAAATAAAGCCTTTAATAAGTATTGAACTATGACATAAGTTAAATATAATTTTTAATAACAAATTATTTTTAAGGCTACTTCAATGTAAGTATAAGAAAAATTTTTAATTATTAGATAAATTAAACATTTCAGAAAAATACCAAAAACTTTGAAAAGTAACCTCAGAATTACCTTTGGAAAACCTCCTATAAAATTCAGGAAATACACCGCCAGCTTAGACATGTCATCTAAATACTGCAGTTTCATCCTCATTAGGAATCATCAGTCTGACTTAGACACTAGCCCAGCTGAAGGCAGAAAACTTTTAACTGTATACAAAGCCAATAGGATGCTTGGGTTTATAAATAGATCTATTTCAAACAAATCTAAAAAGGTTCTTCTGCCTTTATATAGAAGTTTGGAAAGGCCTCATTTAGAGTACGCTGTTCAGTTTTGGTCTCCTTATCTTAAGAAAGATATTAATTTATTGGAAAGGGTACAAAGGAGGGCTACATGGTTAGTGAATGGATTTTCTAATTTAGACTATGATTCCAGACTTAGAATGCTCAACATGTTTAGAGTTGAGCAAAGGAGAACCAGAGGGGACATGATTCAGTTATTTAAATTTATCAAAATGAAAGATGTTATAGGGTTAAATTTTTGCACGGAAAGCAGGAAAAGGGGTCATTGTTATAAGCTGTTTAAATCTCAGGCTAACCTGGAAATTCGGAAAAATCACTATTTTAGCAGAGTAGTGGGAACTTGGAATAGTTTACCGGAAGAGGCGGTAAGGAGCAAGGGAGTAGATAGCTTTAAGAGGGCCATTGATCTTCATTGGGGTCTATAATTTGACCAGAGCCTGTTGCTGATTTTCACATTTATATTTGTATAAGTCAGCCTGATAATTTCTAATGAAGACTGCAGTATCTGGATGACATGGCTGAGCTAGCGGTGTTTTTTCACGTAGTTTTACCTTCTTTAAAACTCAAAGCCTTATAACTCGCATATTCCTTTGGCTGCCAGCCACCTTGTCTAGCGGTCAGAGAAATCTGACCCGGGTGGGGCAGGGCCCGACCATTCTGACATTGGACATGGGGCACATTTCTATTTCAGGACCCCATCATCCCCTTTCTCATATCAGTTACGTGTTACGAGTAAAAAAATTCTTAGGCAGGAATTCAAGTGAAACACCATTGCAATCGCTTCGAGGCGATCGCAAACTGCAATCGCTATTGAAAGTCGAATTACATTAGAATCGCATCTCGTAGCGATTGCAACGTATCCAAATTTGGGAATTTGCGATTGCATTGGTGAGTTGCGATCGTCCGTGTTTCACTTGAATCCTGCCTTACAATACCAGAAAGAATTAAAAGTTCTGTGCTAAGATCGAACTTAAAAAAAGAAAAAGAATAATAATGCTATCAAATTATTAAGAAGAAAATATACGTCAACATACACAATAGGATTTCAGTATTAATAGTAGTAAAATGTACAGTAGGCATTTAGTATTTAGGAGGCGTTAGGTAAAGTAAGGCGATTTTGGGCCCTCCTGAAATCTAAGAGGAGGGGTCTGTGCCCCGCGTGCCCCTGCGGTAATCAGGCTCTGGGGTGGGGAGGTTCCCGGTTTGAGTCCCGGCTCAGGTATGGATGTACTTGCTCTTTCTTGTCCTTTGTGTGAATGTTTTGTGCTGTCAAAGGTTGCCTAGCTTATGAACAGGCCCCTGTGGCATGTGTATACTGTGGAAGTCTGACTTCGCACCAAATGACGGTACAGTTGGGTAATTGAAGCAACACAACCCATATTGTCAGCCTGTTTGGCACAAGATAACATCAACTACAACATTCCTTAATCTCGAAGTTTTCATTGGGTTCCCAGAAGGCTGTGGGAATATCCTATAACTGAAACTATCGAAAACTCGAAGCTTTTACCCGGTCCCTTGGGACTTCGAGCAATCGAGATTCAACTGTAAATAAAACTTTACTTGGTATTAAAAATTATCGCGTGACTATTTAATGTAAATGTAAATAATTGTTGTTACAGTTGAATAAACATTTGTGAAAAATCATAGAAAATTACTAAAATTAATCGAAAAATTCACATGAAAAATGCATTGAAATTTTTTCTTCCTCTCCTTCCCTCTTTTTAGTAAGGAAAGTTTTTTTTTTACTGTGGATGAGAAAAAATCTCTAAGAGACGGTCCAGAATGAGAATCACAAGTCTAGCGATTAGACTGCTGGTCTTTCACATATAAATGACTCACGCTCAGTCCTTGCCATTGAAAGAACTTATCACTTCCCCTTCCCCCATGTTTAAGTAGCAATCCTAACATGTCATGCAAAAAGCGAGGGAGTTGTTGAAAACAAAGTTTTTTAAAAATATTATTTACTTTTATTAAGTAGCTGTACTTATATTTAAAAATATCATGTACTACTCATTTTGTTTCTTTATTTTCATTGTTGACCAACTGCTTGACATGTAACTGCCATAATACGAAAATTCGTAGCATATGAGTTGTGTTAAATCCAATGTACTTGAGAGCTAGTTTGAACTTATTGGTACCTTAGCAGAAGCCAAATAGTTCTACTTATGCCTGTGTATTCAGGGTTTGAAAAAACCCGGGTTTATTTGAAAAAGCCCAGCCTACCTGGCTTCTTGATCAAAAACCCTGTTTTTTTGGAGTTTTTGATGAAAAAACCGGCTTTTTCGGGTTTTTCCAAGAATAATTTTAATATTCTCTGTTCAAACATTGTGCACTTATTTTACTTTTCATAGAATCAGGGGAGTCCTGAAGAGAGGTCACTATGACCTCCTAAAATAATTCTTATTCCACAAATTTGGAAACAGCATTTTAATATTTAATTTTTTAATTTGATATTATATCTTAAATTGATATCGAATTAAATTTGTAGATTGGAATAATTATTGCTTTTTAATCTTCTAAGTATTAACAAAAAAAAAAAAAAAAAAAACTGTGAAATTCACATGTAGTTTTATTTCTAATACCAAAAAGTTGTCAGGAAAGGAAGGTAGAAATTCCTGAACTAGAAACTGACCAAGATTAAATATTGTATCAAACTAAATTGATCAATACAAATTTCTAGGCTTAGTATTGATCAAAATATGCGTAATATTTAGTTCGTTTCTAAAATAAATGCTTTCAACTTGCAGTAAATTTTGAAAAAATCCCCTTTACCGACATACTTGGTTTTTTCAAGCAGGCCCTCCCAAAAAACCTGAGTAGATTTGTTCGGTCTTGGCCCGCTTTAGCGAACACTGTGTGTATTACATGTGCACGCGAATCGGTATAAAAACCGAATCCAGGAGCTACGAGCTAACTCAAAAAAGTGGACTTAATCAGCTAAGCTCACATACTACGAGTTATCTTGTAGCTTGGCAGTCAACGTGTTAAAATCAGTCTTAAAAAGGACCAAACATTTTTTATGTTCATATGTGTTGGGTGTTTAAGTTTTAGTTGCATAAAAAATTTTGATGGGCTTATGTGTGCTATGACAAATTGTTATGAGAGTGTGATGTATGATTTTTATATGAATAATAAAGTTATATTTTCATGTTATAACTTTAGTTCTTATTAACGTCAAATACGTAGGGTTAGTTAACAAACCCTTTTGGGGCTGCTTATAACTGATGTCACGTCACCTATTTTCCCAACATATTGGCCCCCTCCCTCTTTATGACAAAGTGTCACACTTCACCTTCCATCGTCACGCTATATTACTTACACGTATTTTTATTGAAATATGGGAGATTGGGGCAACATGTGAACAAAAATGCCATTTTTGTATTTTTTTATTATTTATTTGAGAAAAAAAGAAACAAGTGCTGTACATGATAAATCAAACATTTGCTAATATTTTCATGCAGTTCCCTCTCTTCTTCAATAGTGAATTCCAGTCAAAAAAATAAGTCAAAAATATGTTAAATTTTGTTCACATCTGCCCCAGTAGGGGGGCAGTTGTAAACACACGTGGGGCACAAGTAAACACGGGTACATAAATTGAAGTAAAATACACCTAAGCATATTTTAAAGTATACTGCATATTTACACATTAACAAGCGCATACAATGAAAATATCAAGGTATTTATTCAACGTGATTAATTGACTCAATTCAACAAACATTGTACAGTGAAATCTGTGTATAACGATACTCAAGGGACCGAGAAAAAATATCGTTATAGACAGATTGTCATTATAGACAGTTTGAGCAAAAGTAGATGGGAAGTTGGCTGGGACCAAACCAAAATATCGTAATAGGCAGGTTTATCGTTATGTACAGTATCTTTATGCACAGGTTTCACTGTAGCCTTCAAGTTCTACAGAAAAAGAAACAGAAGATGCAGCTCGACATGTGCCACCTAAAACTGAAGGTGGTGGTAATTTTAGCAGAATATCATCACAGTGTTTACCATCGATATATCATCTGTTTTTGGAAACATAAAAGTTTCATTCATAGTAAACTTTTGTCTTTTTGGTAGTGAATTCTACGAGGACAAAGTCATTCACAGTTAAATTTTCTGATGCAAGGTTGACTTCAGCACAAATTTCTTGATAGTTGCGGTCTTCAAGACTAATGTTGGACACATTAATGTGCGTCACTGACTGCAACTCTTTACTGTTCCTTTTTCAACAGTTTTGCAAGTTTAACATTCTTTTTTTTTGCAACTATTTCAGATTTTAATTAAATATTGAGAATTGAAACTTTTAATTATTCAATATTTTTAATTAGACTATTCAATGTAAAAAAATCAACAATTTTTGAAATTGAAACCATTACTAAATACCATTATGAGGCACATGTGAACTGTTCACATCTGCCCCTTATCTCAACTTAAGCCTAATTTGATTAAAAACTATTACTTTTACTTTTTTTCAAATTAAAAAAAAATAAAATAAATAGTGCATGAAAAATTTCCTTATTAATGACACTTTAAGACGAATAAAGTTCAAGTTTAAAAAAGTAGTTTAGGATGTGTTTTTACTAGTAGAACTGGAACATAAAAGTATATTAGCACCTTCCAAAACGTAAGATCTTTGATAACTAAAAAGCAAAATGGTTTAGATCTTTGAAATAGTACTTGTGTTACCATCCACATAATTTTTTTTCAGATTTTTCTCTTCATGTTAACTTGGTAAAATACCGTTTGTTTACATGTACCCCCCTCTCTCCTATTTTTTTTTTTTTTCGAAAAAAAATGTGCAATAGCTAACACTTCTTGTTTCTGCCCCCCCCCCTCCTCCCCTAGTCACAAACCTACAATTTCATGAACTCCTCTCCTTCTGCCGTTATGACATCATTTCGTCCCTTTTCTCTTTTTGTATAAGATTTTATAAAAGATAAATACCTTCGTGATGAAACGTGAACAATACGCGTCGAACCGTTAAAAATACTAATAAGCGACAATGTTCATGCCCGTGTTTCGTGATTGCAAGGAATCTTATTGTACTGAAAGCCAACTGTATCTAACTATGTATCTCTGTAAAAAGAATTTATTCTCACACCCCTTAACTTTTAAAATAAAATAAACCAAGTTAAACTGGACAAACTACAAAGTACTTAAAAAAATGTATGTAAAATACATCAGAAAAAATATTAATCTTACGTTTATATACATGAGTGCCAGCAGGAGGCTGTAAGGGGTGCTCTTTCACCTCCTAGCTTTTAAAATTAAAAACAAATCGATTTTAAAAAGTACTATTAATTTAATATTTTTCTATATATTTTTAAAACAATTAATAATTTTCAAAAAGTGAAATTCAATGCATTTTAAGCATAAGACAAGTTACAAAACCACAAAAATATTGTGATCAGAGCTACTTTTGTCTGATGTGATTAAATTATTATATATCATACTAAGAATGCACCGATTAATCGGCATCGCCGATTAATCGGCCATAATCGGCCACTTTACTGCTTATTAAAAATCGGCAAAATCTTGCCGATTAATCGGCGAAAAAAAATAATTTTTAAATATTATTTTTTAAACTATACATTCACCAAGAAGCTATGATAAATATTTTTATTAAGAGTAAATAAATGTAGTTTTCTGCAATTCAAACTGTAACATGCAGTATGATAGTGTACAGAGTAAAAACAACACAAATAGTTCTTACATTGCGCAAAACTGATTGGAATATTAAAAGATAACTCTCGGTAAATTTCTAAACTTTTAAGTAGGAATGCAAAAATATGAATATTTCATTTTCTTTATAATCAGTATAATATTGCTGATGAACGGCCGTGAAAGATGTTTTAAATAAAATTACTTCAAGTATGTTTGAACAAGAAACTACGATTTATAAATTTATTAACAAGAAAAATATAATTTTCTGCGAATACAGGTGTGACATGTAGCAGTGTAGTGAGTAAAAACAAAACAAATAACTCAAAGAATGAAATACAAAACAAAAAAAAAATCCCGTATTGATGCAAATGCTTTAACAATTTAATATCTATATTTGAATAAATATAAATATATAGGCAATGTTGCAACATTTTTCACGTATCGGTTCTTTTCTCTTTATCAAGACTTCTAATGAACCTCTAATTTTGAAAAGAATAAAATTCTTGATTTAAATGACGACTTATAATTGAAGGGCTTGAAGGATGAAGGGGCTATGTTACATTTTAAAAAATCAACACTCTGGACAAGGGTAAGCAAAAGATACAGGTAAGGAAATAAAACTTCGTACATCAAAAAGTAGATTTCATCAGACCAATTTCATGCGCATACTAACGACAAAACCAGAAAACAAAGAAGCTGCAACAATTGCATCAATAAAACTTTGAGCTTTAACTACTCGCATTTTCTGTTTTGTCACATAACTCCTTCATCTCCCAAGCCCTTCAATTGAAGAATAAATTTAAATTAAAAACACCCCTAAAGTGCTCACCACAGCTTCCCACCATTTTTTAAAGTAACTTTTATGACTAGTGGTCGAGTGTTTCGGTAATTTTATTCAAAAAAATATGAAAATTGGTTCAAAGAAATTTGATAAAATTTTGTTATTAGTTTGGGAAAATTGGAAAAATGGAGAAAGCAAATCTTCTTTCAGAAATAAATAAGTAACTATTTCTGAAATTGGAATGGTAAAAGTCAGGGGGGAAAAACCAGTGATGATGAAATTGGTATTGTTTTAAAAATAATGCCTGATTATTAATCGGCTATGCCGATTAATCGGCCGATTATCAACAACCGATTAATCGGTAATCGGTAATCGGCCAATTTGCTTATCGGTGCATCCCTATATCATACTGAGCTCTTGAAGTGGCTATTAAGAAGTTAAGTACTGATGTGAATTAAAAAGTAAAAAAAAGTCATTAAAATGCAACATAATATATAAAAAATACAATAACAATAAAATGTATTGAAATTTCAAAGATGGGCCGAGGAGCTGAAGAGCTTCTCGAAATTCAGCCTGATGAATGCTGAAGTAGCACAACATTCTACGAGAATATTACAGCTGCGAGGACTAGTTGTTTTCTTTACAAGAACACAGCACTAGCAGTGAAACTACTTTTACGGAATTCATTCCTGTTGTATTTATGCTATTATATTTAGGCACAAATCATTATAAAACTAAGCACAAATCACATTAGGCATCTATTTAATTTTTCGCAGTGTTAATCTAGTTATATTTCCTTCAATTATTAAGAGGAATTAAAAGGGAAATTTTGGCAGTGACATTTTTTGATTTTCCTCATGTTTTTATTTGTGGAAGTAGTTCATGAGAAGTGAATATTCTAAAATTTTGAGCCTTTCAAAATTTTTGTTCGCTCAGTAAAAATTTCCTAAGTTGAGGTTGTGCAGCGCTTTTTTTAGAAGAACGGTTTGAAGACGTATTTCAAGTGCGCTCCACGGTTATGTATTTATGTATTGTTTCTACTATGTCGTACTATGTATTGTTTGTACTATATGATGATGACTCCATAGTTATTTTGCTTTTTTCAGCTGAGCTGCCTCAAAGTGTGTTTTTCAACTCTTTTTCGAGCGATTTTAACTCGCATTATTTCAGTCAAAATGCAACACCATGAAATAAATTTAACATATTCTAAATATTTATACTCTTAAGAAAATTATGTAGTACAAAATGTATTTGAGGTTTAATTTTTTTAAATAGAAAAAGACTTAGGGGAGAGTGGTAATGAATGGGCCAAGGGGATGAATGGGCCACTAACAAAATATGAAAAAGTATTTGCATGAATTTTGTTTTGATGCCACCAATAAATGTAGCTATTTGTTCTACTAAATTCATCCAATTTTCATTCGTTTGCGCTGAACCATTTTCAAACTAGAGTGGCATGGTTAAGAATCTGATTGAAAAGTAAGTTTTTCCCTTTTTACTTCCTTTTACGTAGTAAAGGAAGTATCGTGATCACGAAAAAAATTTCACTCAAATTTCGGTCTAAATTTTGATTTTGCTCACCCCTGAATGAATGTCGCGTAGTTTTTTCGACCTGTCAGCACGTGCATATGTACCTAACAACATACAAACAGCCGAAAAATCAATTTCGACCACCCCCGAGTAAATTACGACGAGTTTTCTCGTGACGTCTGTATGTACGTATGTGCGGATGTATGTGCGTATGTGGCTCGCATAACTCAAAAACTATATGCCGTAGAAACTTCTAGCTTGGTATGTAGGCTCTGAGGGGGGTCTAGTTGTGCACCTCCCCTTGTGATTGCATTCGAATGTTCCCAAAGGTGTCTTTTACCCCTTTTTTGGGGTAAATCAATGTTAA